>MU378262.1:0-79498 GCA_022495175.1 Hypoxylon argillaceum | reverse complement strand
AAACCTGCTAAATCTTCTAAACCTATTAAATTTAATTAATTTATTGCTTTATATAATAATATTTACTTATATTAAATGTAAATATTAAGTACTAACAGATAAAAGCTATATATTTATTTACTTTAAAGGCTTAAAGCTAACATCCGAAAACCAAAAACCTAAAACCTAAGTGGTTTGTGCGTTTGTCACTAGTGGTCCTAATGGCCCACCGTCATCAAGGGTCCAGGCTAGGTCCCAACTAGGCGCAACTAAGCGCTGACTAGGGCCCACAGTTATCCACTGACTGGCATTAACTAGCGTGCCATAGCGTCCAGTGCCGAAATAAAAGCTTGTGACAGTCCACCATGATGTCATAAGTGACTTAATAATGCTATTCTCCCGGCTTTTTATCTTCTCGCCTCTCTGAATTTTCACTTCTCTTACTTGGAAAAAGTCTTTTAGTTTAAGAATTCTTACGGTATCCGCTCTGTATTTTCAATCCGAAATTTATCTTGCAAATCTAGGGTTTTGTGCTGTGTTGGTATTATCCGAAGACAGGGTTCAGAAATCCGAAGCAAACACAACTCCACGATTTTAATGATGAGCTATTCCCGATGACTATTCAGGTAAAATAGGGGGTAGTTTTACTGGAGATGGAGATTTCGAAGAATATCCGAGTCCCAATTTTACTATTGGGTAAGGCAAGAAACCGCAAAAAGACCACTTATTGCCAATAGAGATTTCAAATCTGGATTGGGCAGAATGCTGTCGGATGTAAACTCGACCCAAAGTTTCCAGCCTGGCAGAGCTGGGGTTTTTCGGTGTTGGTCTGTGCACTGTGTTATTCTACCTTAGGTACCTTTTGAAGGATTGCCTGCAGACTTAGACCAAATTACAGGAGGTGTTGGATCTCTCTAGGGATTTGGGCTTCAGCTCTTGATTATTGAGACTATTTAAACTTCCTTGAAGCTTATAGTATAAATTCGAAGTATTGGGATAGTTGTTATTCAATTGGAAAATGAGGGCTATTGCTAAACCTTCCGACGCTTGTATATGCCACCCCTACGTTAGGTCTGTGCCCATACTTTTAGATGAACTTACTCGAGCTCAAACTTCACGCAAGGCCCTGTTTCTACTGTCACAGTAGTCCTTAACCTAATATGAAGCAATGGCTTCGTTTCGATCGTACTTACTTACTCACGACAGTGGAGCCTCGGGTGAGTGGTAAGCGGATATCCCACTTACTCCGCATACCACTAACGAAGGCAGATTCACCCACGATCTATCTAGTGTGCTACACAAATACTGTGAGAAATTAGGGCGTGGGGAACTCGGATTACCGCATGAGCAAAACATATATTCCAGTAACTAGTTATTTCCCCATGAAGCATTATTATCTGCAACGGAAGTTGTATCTTCGTAGGAATTCTGAAACAAATAAGAAACTAATTGTTGACTAGACCGATGGAGATAATAGAGAGAAGATACATCGTGACACCATTCCCATCAAATCACACCTAACTTATTCCGTGCTTCGATCATCGTAGGACATTCGAGAACCATGCCCAAGTCCTGAAAAAGGCCTGCTATAATTGAAACCTTGTCTTTGGTGAACCGTTTGTCAAATCCCTCCCATTTTCTCTGGAGTAACCTGCGGAAGTCACGCAGGTCAATGGGACACGGTTTGTCGGTGTCCCAGGTGCGCAGCAAGCAATATAAGCTCTTTAACGAGCCCATGTTACCCAACTTATTCACAATACCCTTTCCAGCCTGAGTAGCCTCCATGTATTTCCACAAGATACCGCCCAAAGCATAGCTGTCAAGGCCCACGGGACCTGACGCTATCATGACATTGGCGATCTTGTTTGTATCGCCTTCCACCATGATACTAGAAATATCCAAATCCGGGTCTTGGAAATATACCACGTCATACTTACTAATAGCAAATGAATGCGAGGATATATCATTATCGGAATAAATACTGAAGAACAGCATATATTTCATGGCCAAATGCCTACTTTCTCGGTTGACTTTAAGAAGAGGGCAGATTTGCTCTCTCGTCGCCCCCTTAATCTTCAGGGTGAGCCCGCGGTAGCGCACGCGGTTGCACCATTTATCAACGTCTATGTCGATTATAATCGTTCGAGGGATTTGAATGAATTCCTCCCAGATCATGAGACGGAGCTCCGGGGGAAGCTAGCCGAATCGAGGGAATTCGGTGTTAGGTTGATTTGGCATCGTGATCTAGATTCCCGCATGTAAATAAAATGCTATGGATATTATAGCAGTTCAGATTTCCAGACACTTACTTAGATTCAACCAAGACCCACGTCTTGACAAAGAAGAAGGAATATAAAAATAGTGTATGTATTGGGAGGAGGCGAGGTAGTAGACACAGGATAATGGCCTTGAGGTGACGAAAAATAGATGGGGGATCAGGCAGGACAATCAGGGTTTTATATAAAAAGAGTACAAATCAAATCACTGTAAGCAACAAAAAGCTTGTTCGTGAGGACCGCACCCACCTTCCCGAGAGTAATATAGCATTATGTGGTTTCCCGTGTAAGTATAATCTTCACTTTACTAGTATATTAGGTTGAAGCATGATAAGGTAAGAAGTCACAGCCTGTACTCTAAAACATGACGGGTTATAAGGTAGGTATCTTGTCGTGTATATGAGTATGTCTTCCTACCTCTATAACATACCTAGTTACTTGTGCCAAAAAGTACACCAATTCGTCATCTTCAACCTTAAGTGACAACTAATCGCTTGGGCGGCTACCAAACTTCTACTGGCAAACTAACAGTATAATGCGAACTGATAGACTGAAGTATTAAACACTATTAGGAGTCGAGCCTAGCTATGAGCCAAAGGACCGGTCTACCTGGATAGAGAGTATGGTTCCTGTGTTACGATATTCGTACTTTATGGTTGGGTTCATGGAAAGTTAGCCTCACAAGAACTTAGAACTCTATCTTATTCTTAAGTGCCCAAATAGTATTGAAAGCTAATTTTATACTTCATGGGTGGAACCTTAGAACTTGAGTACCTTTCTAAAGTCCCTTCTTCAACTGTCTTTTCTTATCAACTTAGAGTTTGCAAAGTTCAAGTGAGTTAGATCTCAGCCAAGGTATCTCCTCTTGAGTTTACGAAAACAACCTTCCCCTTGCCCCCCTTCGACGAACTTACACTCGCACTCGTAACAACCCCCTCCCCATCCCACGCAAAGTCCACCACAACCCCCCCTCGCACCCTCAACCCCACCACCCTCCCACCCCCCCACACCGCCGGGATCGCCGGCCCCAGCACCACCGTCCTCACCTCCCCCTCCCCCACCCCGTGCGCGACCGGCAGGTCGACGACGAGCATGCTGAGCACTGCCCCCGCAATCCCGAAGTTCGCGTCGATCTGGAAGGGCGGGTTGAGCGCGCCGTACATGCTGAGGCCGTTATCGGCGAAGTTCTCGTCGACGGCAAAACGCAGCTCCTCGTACGCCCTCTCGGCATCGTCCAGCCGCGCCCAGCACGCGGCGCGCCACACCTTCTCCCAGCCCGCGTCCGCGTCCGCGCCGTCGCCTAGCCCGCGCGAGATGAGCGTCTGCCGCACGGCGGAGCGGATCGTGGCGTTGGTGTAGCCGCCGGCGAAGGAGGAGATGGACCAGCCCGGGTACCATCCCACGAGGTGCGAGAGGTGGCGGTGCGTGCTCGGTGCGTCGTAGCCGTAGGTGTCGGGGAGCTTCCACTCTTTCAGCCCGCCCCAGGACGAGATGTGCAGGCCTCTGTCGAGGCGGGATAGGGAGGAGGTCACGGCGGCGAGGAAGGTGGTGTTGGTTTCGCTGACGAGGGGGGCGCTGGAGAGAACGCTGGAGAACACTTGGTGGATCAGCTGCTGGTAGTGCGCGCAGCCGAAGGTTGTTGGGCCTGTCTCGGGGCTGTTGCAGGGGTTCGCGACGAGCGTGCCGTCGTTGGAGAATAGATCTTCTTGTAACTGCGAGACCCAGAATTGGGCTATGCCCTTTAGTAGTGGGTAGCCCAGCTCCCGGAGCCAGGTTACGTCTTGGCTGTAATCGAAGCGGTCCCAGACGTGTTGCATCATCCATGCGGCGGCTGCTGGGTCTAAGTTTAATGTTAACAGAAATAATACACTGAAAGAGGAAAAGAATTTGATGGACCTTACAGTCTGCCCATTGAGCGCCTTCTTTCATCGCGGTGTGCCCGAAGATGTTCATCTCGTTGTGCACCACCCAGCCGTCGGCGTCGTAGAGGAGCTTGGCTGTCTCGGTGCCGCGGGGGACCCAGGTGTCCTGCATATAGTTCCAGAGGGCTTCCTCCGTGGCTCCCAGCCCCGTCTGCTCGGCGCCCCAGTAGTTCATCTGCAGATTGATGTTGGCGTGGTAGTCAGCACCCCAAGCCGACTCCAAGAGCTCGGTCCATCGGCCCTGTAAGTTAGCAGGGAGCGAGTTGTCTCGGGATGACGAAATAAGGAGATGCCGGGAGTAGTCAAATAGGAGAGATTCTAAGTATGGGTCGCCGGATACTGTCCAGTTGTAATTGGAGAAAACAACGGCTGTTTCGAGCTCCGACGAATTCTTGGGGTCGGGTAGTTCTAAGCTGAAGGCGCTCTCAAGAGCTTGGTAGTCGGCTAGGTGCCTAGCAAGCAGAGTTGTGTACGCCTTCGAGAGCGCCTTAGAAACAGTGCTAGAAATGATCGGTTCGGGGTCTGCGCCTCGGAAAGAGTAACCAGCTTGCTTAGTTCCTTTCTTCTGATCGTAGTCCGTCCCTGCGGCGATGATGATCGTCTGCGTCTTCTGTGCCTTGGCAGATTGAATAGCAAGACGACCTGAATCTGAACAAACTGTGACTGCGGAAGTTCCCAGAGTCCTTGCGATTGCGCTGAACTTCATACCCTGTAGCGAGCCCCCCTGAGTATACCCTGTCATTTGAGCTGCATTTTTGGCGCAGGTCATTGTTATAGGATCTTCGGTGGCAAGTATATTTTCGAAGCCAACTGTGATAGTAGGCAGATCGCTTGTTGACTCAATATGATAAACGCAGACTTGATCAGGGTATGAACAGAACAGCGAGGTCGTGAATTTTGCTTTCCCAGAAGTGAACTGTGTTGTGTGGACGCCGGTCTTTAAATCAAGGCTTCTCCTGTAGTCGCTATAAGACTCGACTCCGGGGATGGAGATAGTAACATTTGCGAGTACTCGGTTAGATCCATAGTTATCGCCCGTCCCAAGAAGTGGCGTAAGGTCTGCAGGCATATCAGTATAGAAACATGTATTACTTGCATTAAGCACCTACCGCCGGTTCCGTTCTGGAAGATATTCGCACGGATTTCCGGTAGAGCCGGGTACTTAGGAGCTACAGGGTTTCCGCCAGCATAACTCTAGCTCCCTTGATATTAGCTAAGTTGAGAAGCTGGTACTGTTAACGGCGGTTTTGCTTGACATACGGACTTTTCAAACGGTCCCCCAGACCACAGGGAGTCCACATTGAGGCTTAACTTTTCAGAAGCCGGGGTTCCAAAAGAAATAACTAATGTAACATAAGATTAGTACTAGGTTTCACAGAGCGGCAACCTACTTCTAACCTCCAAGCTTCCCGTTCCCGATAGGATAACCTGTCTTGAGCAGGTAGTTGTCAGAATCACTGGGGCCGTATCCTGCAGGGCTCTTTGACCAGAAGGACTTCGCATCCGACAGCCTCAGGCAGCCGCCAATTATGGCTGTTATGACGAGCTTAAACTTCATCCTTGAAGGACGCCGTGCTTTCTTGTCTCCAACTGTCCCGCGAGAGTAGCGTTGCATATAGATGCCGATCCTACTATCTTGGCATGGTAATGCCCTGGGCCTACTCGTTGAACGATTGGAATGAGGAGTGCTGTCATATAATTAACTGAGAGAATATAGACGGCGACTTATGTACAAGATGCCGGGGGGTTTATGAATCCACAATCATTGGTGGTAAAATGCAGATGGGCTCCATATTCGGGTATGCAATGTCACGAGAGCTCGGAGTGTAGTGAAAGTAGTCCATTTTGGGGCATTAGTTTGGAGAAGCACTACTCAGCCCTACTTGACAGTAACAACAAAGTCATTACATCATACCATCAACGAGGCCATGAGATTTAATATGCCGCCATGACTTGAGGTCAAATAGCGAAAATCGGGACAGGGCGTTGTGAGCAGGTTTTGATATAGGTCAATCATTACGTCGTGTTAACACACCCCAATTGCCATCCACCCGCATTCGTTCGTATTCGTACCATTTTTTCCACCTTCGGGGTTGCGAAATAGTCGTGTAGCGAAACGAAAACTTCCATCCTTCATTCTTCGTTTCATCGAGGCAACAGCGACAGCAGTGGCGATAGTGGCAGTCATGGCGAGAAAGCTCAAACGAAACCTGGGCACGTATGGAGCTCACTATCCCAGCATCCCAGCCGACCGTCTCTGTTCTCCACGATTCCCTCTATTGGTAAAAGCGTTAGCGATCCGGTGTTAACGCCGCACTACTTTGGGATGTATGATATATAACTCACCGAGGTCGATCTCTGTATTCTGGTATGGCGCGTTCTGGCCGAACATGCGGCAGCTACAGGAGAGGATGGTCGCATTGGTACCTGTGAGTCGGCAATCCTCGCAGCTTCTCTCAAAATGTCCACTTTGCGATAGATGTCAGTGCCCTCTCTTTTCGGTGACAGCGAAAGAAATTCAAAGCAGGGGCAGAAAGAGACGGGTTAGGAAACATACTTGATAGTAGCAATGAGATGGCCATGCGAGTTCATGATGCAGTAGCCGAGATCAAGCATGGTGCAGATTTGGCGACCGGTAGAGGAAGGGCAGAGAGTGCTAAGGAAGGCGTGGGTGTTGATGATGTGGAATTGCGCGTTGCCGCCGAAGCTGCATTCCTCTCGCCAGCCTGCGTTGGCAATGCCAAGCAGGAGGATAAGGGAGAGCAGGAGTGAGTGGAAGAGCTGCATTTTGCTGTTTATCGAAAATAAAACAGATTAGAGATATTACCGAATCAGAAACAATACGAAGGAGTTATTACCAAGTAGAGTGTTGTGAATGTTAAATATGAGTGAAGCTTGTTGTTGCAGAGCTTGGACCTCAGTAGTGGTTTGTAAGATGTGTAAGAAAAGCTGTTTGTGTGCAAAAAAAGGATGGAAGGAATCAGTGCTCGGTACAGTGCAATTACCGCGAGTAGTTTATTTTTGAGGAGACCACCTTCCTTCTTCACCACTTTAAGACTTGCAGTACTTGTAGATGTAACTGGTAGCTATGTTATAAACTTCAAGTAAGCAGCTAAACTCGTTGACCGATACTCTCACAATAGTAATTTAGTAATGACGTATTATCGCATTATTGCTAACAACCTCAACATTGTATGTATACATTCTGATTTCAATTTACAGTTTATTCAGTTCTCCGAAACAGACTTGCTATCTCTCTTGTAGAGGGGAATGTCACTGCTCCTAACTATATCTTATTACATATTAAAATTGTTGAAACGTGCTAGAGAGTACCTACCTAGGTAGTTAGGTAAAATTTTATCTGCAAGAGTTACAAGGATTAGTAAGAAGCAAAGCCATGTTTTGTTTCTCAACGTCATGTGACCCAATCACGATGGCAATTACACGTCCGAGTTATTACCAGCCTATAGGTCAATGTAGTGGTCAGCTACCCATCAGGGTTCTCTTACTCGACTGAGAGTGGATCAATTGCCTGCCGTCAGCCTGCAACTATATAAGCCAGCTAATGGTCGTACTGGGTCTGTTCCACAAGATTCCCAGCTTCTAGACAATTACTTTCCAAGCCACGTTGTTTGTTTTAGCTAGATTTTCACGCCGTTTGCAAGCAACATCAACCTTACTCCACCGCATTATACCCAAGACAGACCAACGATGGGCTGGGCTTGTCACGAGAGATATTCATCTACATGGCTTTCACAATTCCAGATACGTTGAGGGGGAAAGACGTATTCATCCATCAGTTCATTCATGCCTCATAATGTTGGCGGGCTATTTACATTGAAGTATTGCCAATATTCATGTCCGATTGCTGTCCAGACGCCGTCCAATGCGATATGCCCACTCAACGTGTGGCCATTTAAGAGCGGTAAGTGGACCAAGCACTGTACATGCGGGTCTGCTGCCCGGCAGTGAACTCAGTGTAGCAAGCACTAGAATACCAGTTAGTGTGGATCCTACAATGTCATACGAGATACTAGGTGAATAGCTTACTCGTCAGTGTAGTCCATGTAGTTGTGGATGGGGTCAACGCCGCCACCAGTGCAGGTGTCACGGCCGGTAGGGCAGCCAGAAGCGGCCGTCGCCTCGGGGGGAGTGTCGTCGATCGAGTCACCGGGGGAGGCGCAACCACCCTGGAAGGTGTGGTAAAGGTTCATCCAGTGACCAACCTCGTGGGTGGCGGTGCCACCCAGGTTGTAGGGGGCAGCGGTACCGCCGGGTACGGACTGGCCTAGGATGGTGCAGCCATCGAGGATGAAGTTGGTAGATCCGGTGGCGTGGCTGGACGTGGGGAAGTAGCAGTAGCCGAGAAGGCCGCCGCCGAGGTTGCCGAGGAAGTAGATGTTGAGGTCGGAGTAGGTACCCTTTCGGAGAGCCTTCTTCATGGCCTGCTCGTTGCCGTCGGCAGCCCAGTTGGAGTTGACGGTCCAGTCGCTGCTGATCAGGTTGAAGGTGATGCCGTGCGGGCTGTAAGCACCGTTCATGACGGAGAGCTGGTTGTTCAACATGGCTTGCTGTCGAGTATGTTAGCATTCGTCATTTCCTAGCTACGGAGCACCCGGGAATACGAGGCGTCATACCGTGAGATAGCCACCGGTAGCGGAGGTGGACGAGGCAACAACGTGGAAGTAGGTGTTGACGGTGAAGCCGGCTAGGGCGCGGTTCTCGCCCTTGGAGAGAGCGATGCGCTCCTTCTCGAGCATGGCACGAGACTCAGCCATCTGCTGGGCGGTGGGATCCGGGGTGCCGCATAGTCTGGTGGTGTTGAACTGGGCGCTGGCCGTGGCCAGGAGAGCCGAGGTGATCAGAGCCTTGAACTGCATTTTGCTTGTCTCTGCGGTGGACCGTCACGAGACTGGAGGAGGGATGAGGATGAAGAGATGAGGTGAACAAGACAAGAGTGTTGGATGACACAAACCAGTTCAGGAGAGGATCGACTCCCTTCTTTATACTCAGCTCGACCTGGTGTGTTCCTGCATTCCCCTGCGTTCCCTTCCCAAGAGGGGCTTTGAACAACCTCCCAGCTCCTGTCGTGCACCCCGTAGTAGCATCAGGTTGGTCGGCACGACGAATAGCAAAGACGCAGCGACCTGCCTAATTCACATCCATCAGCTGCAACCTTGTCTGCCATCGAAAGTTGTGGCACGGCAGCGCAACGCTGAGCTCATCGAGAGACCAATCAGGACTGTTCAGATCGAGCTAAGAAAGCTTGTAAGATATCAAATGCTCCCCTCAGGTGGTCGACTCGGTCTCTTGGCGCGCTGCAGTCGCAGAGATAAGTGCTGTCCCAGAGATATCCAGACAGCATACAAACCTCACAATTTCCGAATGATAACTGGGGTTCCCGTTGGGGTGTTTCTGTAGGTGGGTTAGAGAGACTACAAGTGAAAGAGGAAGTTGGTAAGCTCAAGTCTGACCTCGACTGGCAATCACTTCCCAAGGTGGGATGCGCCTCCATGACCATCTAGCTCAACTACTCGAAGGCCAAGAGTCTACCGGAGCGCCTTAACGCTTATATCACAAATTCCGCCCGATAGCAGCAAACGGCCGCCGCATTAACCCAAGCTGAACTATGCCAACCACTCCGGCAATTTGTTTTGTTCCTTCAGACGGCTGGGATCGAGGATCGGCAGTGGCTTGGATGACGGGATTCGGACTGTGCCGGGAGCGGCCAACCGAGGCCAATCATGGCACAGACAACCTGATTCTACACGAGTCACCATCCCAACTGCCCCTTACGCTCTCAACCCATTGACAAAAGGGAGCAGGAGGGGTCGTAACCTGAGTCTTGGCTGGTCATCGCACAACACCACGATCCCAGTCAGATGCTGGACAGATAAGATGGCAGGACAAAATCATCACCTTGGCAGCCTTGGCTAGAAGCTTATCGACCAACCTATACATAAATGGTGAACCGCTTGCCTCTTGGAGTTTAGTCTATGCCTTCCCCTGATTCTTGGCTAGACTTGGCTAGCTCCACTCCGCGTCGGCAGCGCGTTGATTGCCGTGACATGCCTACGTACTTGCAGCGCGCGACTTATCTTGTCCGAACGGCGATTGAGAGGGAATTCGGCGTTCTTGCACCGACCGGTCCATACCTGGAACAGAGGGACTTTGGGACACCCGCGCTTCACAGGCGCTTAGGACTCCGGGCGAGCAGCGCCGTCTACCCAGGAGCGCTGCAGCCTTGAATTTCTCGCAGCGGGGTCTGCAGCCCGTGGTACCCGACTCCAAAACACAGTCCCGAGTGCGCGCGCACTACCTACTCTATAGAAATTTATATATAATATGGCTCTTATAGTCTGACGCTCGGTCCCGCGATGTAGTTGGGATATCTATCACCGCTCCGATATACAAACTAACATCGAAGCTATAATCGCCCGACAAAAAAGCCCCCCTTCCTGACTGTCCTCGGTGTTACATTTTCTAGCTGTACAATATTCCGTATCCTAAGCTTGGCGCCCAGGCGACCCGTGGTTCGCCTGCGGAGTTGCTACGACTCGACAGGAAGGTCTCCACGAGCATACTTTATTGTCGTCTTGTGCTACTGACGTGGCAGCGGGTTGTTTTCTTCTCCTTGCAGGTATTATCCTGCTATTTTCGTATGACGTACTAAAACGAAGCCACTGCATTGTTTGGCCTGCCTCGTTGAGTGTAGTAGAACGCGCGGTATGTTGTATTGATCGTGACCGGTAAGCGCCGTTGCACATTCGTGCTATCTTCGTAATCTTTCTGCTCAACACTGTAACTTACTTAGGCATGTGAGACGACTATCTCATAAATTAGATATCCCCCTTTTCCAGTGCTATGCTACACCGTAACTCGACTTGCGGGAAGGTGGCAAAGGGAGGAATGGACCAATATAATATGCTTGTCCCGCTCGCGATGTCGGATTGGTATTAAATTTAGATGTCCCCAACTCCCGGCTCACGGCTCACGGCAGCCCAAAGCTACCCCAAGGCCCTAGAGGGCAGTATGTAAGACGAAAGCAATATATTAATAGTGGGACACCGTTCGTAGCATCCGACCACATGCACATCAGCAGATCAGCATTAGCTGAATCAACGGAGATTTCCTTGAGGGCTCTTGCGCATTTAGTCAGCCCGGTATATTGCGATGGGCTTACGAGAATATTAAGAAAGCAATGACTGTTTAGACGTATACCACGTAGTACGTGACCTGCGCTAGCTGCGAGTCACATAATTAAGCCATGAGTCAAGAAGTCAATTGAGCTGCAAAATGATTGGGTGCGACGTTGATGCAGGTCTATGCTTGCCTCACGCCTAGAGTTTGACTTTAAGGCAATATCGCCCGCCTAACGAGGAATCTCATTTAAGTTAGATAGGTCAGCCGCGCGCGTGTAATCCTGCTGGCTCATATGCGGCCCCCATGCGCGTCAGGGATTACTTAATCTGTGGCAAGTCTTGTCAGAGATGTTCTAGAACATGACTACTGCAGGGTTAATGGCCAAAGTTGGGGAAAGACAGGAGTCTAATCTAGATCTAACGACAACATTAAAAACTTACGATATAGATATAGCTTATTTTGTTTGATGTTGAGTTTCAATGTATCCCACGCAGAGCCTCATAGTTTACACTAGCATTAATGGAGAAAGGTATGAGGTGATCCTCATTCATGCGTTAGTGGCATCATCTTGTCGTCTATGCATGCATCCTATGCTCGACAAACTGGGAAGGTAGGTTATAATCAGATCATCACGCAATCCTTATAGCTAGACGTCATCCTTTGACAGATGGTCATTTTAAGTAGTTTAATGAGAATTGTGAGCCCTTCAGGTTATCATAATAGGAGACCCAAGATTCTTTTCGTTGTGGAAGCTAGAAGTAATATAGTAACACACTTTGGCGAGCTCCATTGAGGCAGGACTATAAACCTGGATCTGTGTCTTTTCAAAGACTCCTCTAGCACGCAATACCTACTGCATAACGGCACTGCCCGCGAGTTGCAGATCAAACTGTTTCATGCCTGTTGATTGATCGGAGTGGGGCTAATGCCGATCAACACTGTAATATAATACAGATTGGCCGCCCATGGAATTCTGCCTGGCTTATTTTAAAGACAGCCCATTAATTATTCAAATCACTGCCGGATAAAGATCAGAGCTCCGGCTAGCACCCCTTTTGCAACTATACCGTGATAGAGGGGGGTTCTTAGTTTTCAACATGCTGGCGACACGCGACCTTTCTACGAGAGAATTTGTCGGGGGCCAAAACGATCATTTCAACAGCCGGCTTCGACATAACGTGATGACATGAATACAGTGAAGCTTTCTCGACTCACCCAGGAGTGTTTCATTGCTGAAAAATGCTTGTCTGCCTTGCAGCCAAACCCGAGGAATCTATCATCGAGACCTATCCCGCAGTTGATCATATTACGACGATTCATCGCACCAATTCTTATAGAACTCTCAGCGAACTTAGAACGAGCATTTGGTTATAACATTGGCTAAGTTTTATTATAAGCGCAGCACCACCGAAACGAGGGAACGACACGCCAAAAGAGCTACAATATTCCATCCCCGACTCGATTAAAGCAGCAAGCATCTATTGGCCCTAATTCTTGCGAACCCCCTTCCGGGCGGGAAGTAGGTCCTAATTTTCGAGCACCTCCAATTATCTATATCCCATGACACCGAAGCTTAGTCGCCCTACGTAGTAGCGATTAACCTTTCAAGATCTTGGTATTATCTTCGAGTCCATTCGAGTACAAATCGCGCACTAGCAATACGAAGACTACGATACTATCGGCGAAGCAGCACACCGAGACGGGCAGAGAAGGGCTCGGTATTAATGCATATTAATAACATCGGTTAGTCACATTTGTTGTGCGGGCGTTGTCATATTCTTTTTTTTGCATTTTGAGGAATTCCCAGGCGTATGTTGTGTAAGACGCCACAATGTTTCATAATTGGCACTATGACTGCAGCTGATTTCATTGTCATTTTTGCTGTAAGGGCTGAGGTAAAAGCGTCCAACGCCCGAATGGATTCAATCCAGTACTCCATTCTCTCCTCCCTGAGGCTTTCCGCAACGACAGCGAGGGGTTTCTGAACCCTAAATATCAACAAATCCTCTCGAGTTGAAATGTCAGATAAAGGTTGACTTCTCAATTTCGGGCATTCCGATTTCTATCATATTTTGATTGGAAGAGGGCGAAACAATGCGAGCAGTCGGATAAGCCTCTCCTAATAGACGCCCCGATTCCAGAGGGTTTGGGCAGAAGGCATCGACGTTAGAACTTCATATATTCATGAGGTCGATAGATGGCCAGATTTTACGAGAAGCCTAGGGATGGGCTATGACAACCGAGAAGCACCTAGTATGGTTATGTGATCACTTCTTACATTGTACCAGAACACTCTTCATCGCTAAGATATTACCTAAGATACCCTACGCCTCCTCTCAGCCGTGGGCTAACTAGACCAAGGATCTATCAGCAATGCAATTATCTAAGATACTTTCTTCGAGATGGATTACAGAAGGTGCCCCTTTGTGCGATCAAAGAATTCCATGACTGGTTGCTTGCGAAGGCCACTGATCAATCTCATGGCTGCGATATGACCCACAGACCCGATAGGTATTGGTCCAATAATAGAAATATTGATTTCATCTACAGCAGCTTGACCCTTGGAAACATGTCACAGAACAGGACTGCAACGCTATACGGAAAATAATACCGTGGGAAACTAGGACGCTCTCAGAGTCAGAGCCTTGGCTGTGTTTGCATTACCTTATTCATAGGACGTGACAACATGGTAGTTGCAGTCGAACTCACATCTAATACAAGATGTCCGTGTTTTTCAAGGGCCTAGTTCAAGGGCTAAGAACTTGGTTCAACTTAGCTGACAATTCTCTTAGGTTTCTGAAGTTCTACTGATTTCTCCCTTTTTCGGCTGGGAAAAACAAGCCTGTTTATACCCTAAGTCCCTAGGCTGCAGTTAATACAGTTTGATACTGTTGGCTCCTCTTGCATGCAGCTGAAGTCCTTGTGACTTTCATGCCTCCAATGGCCTTCGAACAACTCATTGAGACCCCATACGTTAGGTGCATATCATGCTTTTCGCACCTAACAAGCTTACTGGAATCCTTGATAACTGGGCCGCGTGACAGCATTGTTGACTGCAGATACGCAGATGCGTATTCCCAATCCTTGAAATATCGTGAATCATCAGCCGAAGTTGATTACTAGGCTCGTTGAAAATGTATTCTGCCTTGGCAGAATACTCTTCAACATCGTAGTGTGATTAAGCCTTAACAGCTGAAATCGGTAATAATTGATATTATGATAACTATGGCTAAGGTATTCGTCAGAGTAACACCGTGAAGTCGATAGGAGAAGTGAATGAAGCTAGAATTGTAAAATTATAGTAGCCCTATGACAAGCTAGTAAATATCATGAAAGTCTGTTTTAACGCGGTTGAGGCTTTCACCTAAATCCATAATGATGTGCCGTGGAGCATACAACGCATTCATCTTGCAGGAAATACTGGCGTTGACAGTATTGATTATTCTCATCTTGTAAAAGCCTATCACTTTCCACAAACCTAAGCTCTTCAATTAAAACGACCCCTCTAAAGGATATCCCGATTCACAATTTTGGCCAGTCGCTGTTTACAGTATACCGAAAAAAGTCTGCCTCCATTAAAATAGACCCGCTCAATATTGAGGCCACTTGTGCCCTTGCACACCGAGATGATGCGAGATCGGCCTTGGAGGCCAGGTCACATTGAAAACTTTACAGGCTTTGAAAGTAAGGCTTGAGGCAGATGAGTTGGAGGTAGGCAAATTGAGGCCAGAAAAATTATTCATTTACGTATAAGAGAAAGCGAGAAGGACAAGGCGACTTCCTCGGCTATATATAGAATTGCCAATGAAATGTAACTGCTTGGCGATAAGCGCTCTGGTAGTTTAGTTCTGACAGCCCCCATGCGGCTGCCCGCCACTGACTGAAGTTCGGCTAGTAGTGATGATAGATTTAACTGTTCAATTTTAACGATGGTAACAAATTTGTTCACTGGAGTTCATAGTAAGTAGGTCTTGATCTTTTCTAGGTGTTCAATGTGTAGAGCATACCTGTACAACCTGGGGGAGGGTCTTTATTTTCAATGATGAGATTGGTGAGGGAACCTTTATCTTGTTACCTATCTTGGGCCACCATAACTTCTTGCTGCAGTGTCTCACTTTGATAGTTCCTCATTTACAAGTGTATAAATCTCCAGCCTGTACCTGGAGAAACATTTTCATCGAGTAGGTTAGGTAACTATTTTAATGTTGAAATCCCAGTCATAGCAAGATTAATAAAGTCACGGAGATTAAGTCCGAAGGAAGCCTGGGCCACTCACTACATGGGTTAATCGCCCGGTCGGTGAGCTAGCGAGCTAGCAGGGCAGACTTGACTAGCACAAGAGGACTTCCCTCTCTGTGTGTGTGATGGTAACAATCATTTCTGTGATCATAACCCATTAGATCGTGACACAGACAGTCAAGTGCCCGAGCTAGTACTGGTGAACTTTTGGTATTGTGATGTCTCAATTTTTGTTCCATGGCGCACGGCGCACAAGAAGAGTTGTTTGTTGTTTCATCCATGTGTAAACAAGCACGGACATTTGAGGGCAGAGGGTCTCAGCAGGGTTCTATGGTCTGCCGATCAAACAATCCTAGTGCCCGCCTAAACTATATTTGACCTTTAAGATCAACCTGTAGGCCTCGTGAGGCCTAGTTTCCTAGTGAGGTGGAGGTAGGACTATAGACCACTTGATACCTGGTCTTGTTGTTCAACGGTGAGTATTCCGGGTACCCCGCCTCGATTTGTGTAGAATGAATTGCCATGTCTTATATCTCGAACCGAGGCATTCGTTTATGATGGCGTTCATTTGTGATATCTGATATGCTCATGACTGATTCCTGGCTCAGGTTCTCGGCTCTCGGCCCCCGGTTCTCGGCTCTATCCCTTCGATAAATACTGTGCGAGTTTACTATGGGGATATGCCTCTCCATCTACCCCTGTACGCAATACCCTATCTTCGGGATAGGATTGATTAAAGGAAATAAACAGTCGTAGTAAAATTTATCCGAACTCCGAAAGATACGTGCGTACCTAAATATTAAGTAAGAGAAGTGTAGTGCCTTAGCCGCAAGCGGCTATAGAGGCTATCTTTAGTGGTTCAACTGGGCCTAGATTGGTTGATCTTAGAGCAAGGATAGCCCTAGCATTCTCGGTCTAGATAAGTCGAAGTACTAGATAAATAGTCTACCAATAGGGAGGGCCATACGTACATTTACCAACAAAACTATTTCTTCTCCACTTTCTGTTTTTAGTTTTCAGTTTTTAGTTTTTAAAAAAGCACGCAGTTAGCTAACACATTGAAATAATAAGCTATTAATATTACTTATTTATATATTTATTATTTTAATGATTTAAATATTTAATTAGACCTAAATAGACATAACTAACCTAGTTGACTTAACTGACCTAGTTAGTTTGATTGACCTAACTAGATCTGATTGACCTAACTAGACCTAACTAGACCTAACTAACCTAACTGACCTAACTAATCTGACTACTAAAAGACCCACTCTGTAGGAGACCCTTTTTACTGCGTTCAAAGGGCCTCAAAACTCATAGACACCCCAATAATCATAAACAAAGTTTTGCACTAAAAACAACAACTTTAAAGTAAAATACTATCTACAATAAACAAACAAATGAAATTTTAATATAAGTGTTATATTCATACGATTTAACATTACTTGTTAATATATATAATATATATATATATCATATAAAATTCATTGTTTGACATAATTTTCAAACTACGTTATTTTATACATTATATATATCAGCAAATAGCATTAAATTATGTAAATACAGCGTTCATACTAAAATTTCATTTGTACGTTTATTACAGTTAATATTTCACTTTAAAGTTGGCATTTTTACTTCGTTTTTAGTAGCCAAAACTTGTTTATAATTATTGAAGTGTCTATAAGTTTTAGAGCCCTCTAAACACAGTAAAAAAAGTCCCCCACAAAATAAGTCCTTTAGTAAACCTTATTAACCTAACTGACCTAGCTAAACCTAACTGACCTATTATTAACTTATATAAATTTCAATCAATTAAGTCAATTAAGTTAATTATATTAAATAAATCAATCAAGTCAATCAGATCAGTCAAATCAGTCAAGTCAATCAGGTCTAGTTAAGTCAGCCAAGTCAGTCAAATCTAGTCAAGTCTAAACAAGTCAATCAGATCCAGTTAAGTCCATCAAACCAACCAGGTCAGTCACCCTAACTAATTATATAATTAATTTATTAATTTATTCATATATGTACAATTAAAATTTCGTTAAATGGTATATTTTATGTTTTATAAGGAATATTAATAACTTACTGTTGGTAGTTTTGCTTTTAGAAACGGAAAAGTGAAAACAAAATAGTTTTGTCGGTGTATGTACGTATGGCCCACCGTCTACCAACTCTAAATAAAACTGTTGGTAACACAGTTGTCTGCGATTACATTCTCTAGCTGGCGGACCGTAGAACAAGGCAATGTCACTACGCCCTATCCGCCCTATCGTAGTAAGCTCAGTTTTCACTAGCGAGAGCCTAGCGAGAAGTGAATTCGATGAATAAGCAATAAACAAAGCTTTATAGTTCTTCCCATCTGTTGTGCATAACAGCAGGCAACCAATCAATCCCCCACACCTAAGTGTCACTCATCGTTGACTCATAAGCATATATCTCGTCAAATTAGAGCTTTAGATGTCGTTTGAACAGTTACATATGACACATTTCATTACTCATTGCAGGCAACGGGTGGCCAACGCCCAGCCCCTCCATCAAAATTTATGTTTGAATAAGGCTCTAACGAAAGGAGTATTTAGTCTACTACATTATATACTCCAGAACAAGGCAACGAGGCCATAATATTACAGCACTAATGCAAACTCACGCAGCCAATGCATGCTCCAACACTATTACAGCTGAGGCCCATCATTTCGGTGTATGAATCGTATTAGTGCACCTTTCTCATGTAGGCTACGAAAAAAATGCATAAACCTCACCTGAGTATGATTACATTAAAATGGCCTCTCTCGAAAATATAGTATGGAAGTAGGGAAAAAATAGAGGCGATTGCCTCGTCTTATAATATCGGTCTCTCCGATGTACCCCCTTACATTGGATTGTTATACAATGGAATTGGAATTGGGCAGTCGTGCGAGGCCGATCACCTCCAATGCCACCATGCTATACGAGGACCTGGTTGGTTGTAAATTTATATAATAACTTATAAAAGGCACGGAACTCCATGGGAAGCTATATGGGAAACTATCGTTATTCACTGACACACCAACATATAAACTCAACCCCTATCCCTTTAGATCAAACCCTACCCTAGCCATCATGGCCTTTAACAGCAGGAATATTAAGACATGCACTCAGGGACCTCCTACAGTAGCCCCCGAGGTTTGCGAAGAGAAATTATGCGAAGATGATACATCAACTCTCAGCAACGATGACCTTGAGACGAGCCCAAAAATTCCCACGATGGATAAGAAAACTTGCCTCTGGGAAAACTAGTGTGTATAAGAGGACTATAAATCGTACAATCTGCTGACATCTTGTAGTCATATTGACCGCCATAATATCTCGACCATATTAGAAAGCTGGGAGATCATCTCCGTGCGTCCAACGAGAGAGCTTACGAGCCAAAAGCGCATATTGGGCATGAATATGATTTCAACCTATAAAGTGACGACAGATGGCTATACGGGTGTCCGGGCAATCCCGTCCCTCTCCCAAGCTGAACTGGGACATATGGTTGCCACTGCCCAGCGGGATTGGGCTGCGCCTACGCTCGGCATTAAACGTTTCTTCAAGAAACAAGAAACCTACGGCCAAAACTTGGCAAAACGGATCTTGGAGCTTCCGGCCTCCCTCCCATCCAAGCTTGGAGCCCTACTAGACTGTCGCTTTGTCGCCACAAACAAGAACCCGTGTGTCCGGCGCGAATGGAAAATCGTTATGCTCACGCCCATTGCTGGAGCGTTGACTGACGAGGGAGTGGCAGCGAATAGCGGCAAACTACGGAACAAGTGTGGTAGAGAACAGAGCGAACCGGTTCAAAAATGGCTCGTGATCATTCGGGGTCAAGAGACGCGATTCAATGAAAAAGGGTTTGCGGCCTTTGGGACCAATTCTAACCCGTGGGCCAAGATCGACGAAAGAGATACCGCAGAGCGATATCAAAGGTGTGGTCACTAGGGAATAACTGCACTTGCTATCAAGGTTGCCGGTCTTTTCTGAGTTTCTATGTACGAAGGTGGTATTGTGCGAAATATACCGCATGCTGGGTGCCCTGAAGATTGTCTTATTTCCTTTTCTCCGAGCATCGCGGACACCTCTCACTCCTTTCTCCGTTACTCACTCATACGAAATGCAGAACACACATCTACATATTTCTTAACAAAATTTAATAACACTTTGAGGTATTATTGAAACGTCCCCCCGCCCCCGAGCAGCTAGATGGAGGAGTACCGATTGGTCGCATGATGATTCTAGAAGTTTCGTGCAGTAGCATTAATAATGAACATGCAGTTTAAACCGGCTCCATGGCTGCATGAAATGCCACAGACTCATGTGAAATTTCGACAAATCGATCACGGTTATAAGAATTGAGTTGTATTTTGCACGTGAGAGTCAGAAGATATTTTTATATTCGGTGATGGGGTAAGCTATCTAAATTAAGAATACGTAATATGGTAGCAACCACCATGTGGAGCTCATGTTGCAGCACATACGCTGGGGTTAACCGTTTCTCGGGATGAGAGTAGGTAATCAATAATATCCTTGTGAGGCCTAATCATCTTGCGCTTTGTAGTGCGCGACCTAGGAAATCGAATTAGTCAGAAGACTGTCTGTATTGGGTTTAGTAATCCTTGTCGGGTTAAGTGCTGCAGACTAGTCTAATGAGACCCAACAAGCTGACTACGAATCACGATATCCATGAGCTGGATGATTACGAGCTGTTTGTCGCGAAACCACTGCGCAACATCGACAGCGATGAATAATTTAGGCTGACGCCGTACGCGTATACAATTTTCTATCCAATGATGGATTCGACAAAGGTTCTCTTATGCGGGGATGGTTCGTTGGGACCTATAGTCCAGAATAGCTGTCGAGGGGGCTTCGATTTCACGGGTACACACGCTTTGTTAGGCATGTAACGACCTAGAAGTGGTTAAACTGACGCAATTTTATTATAGTGCAATTTGAAGAGCTTGTGCTGGCTATTTTACCAACAGCTATTTTCCTATTGCTTTTCCCTTTCCGGGCCTTTGCGCTGCTTCGTCGAAGAATCACGGCCCGTCGGAATGGCTTGTATGTCGCTAAATTGGTAATACGGCATCAATGCTTCTCTTTATATTGAAACCGGCGCTGAGCATGCATTAGGTCACTATCGGGGCTTATATTGGGCTTCAAGCAACCCTTTTAGCCCAATTCGCCCGACTCGGGCATAGGAGCTCAGCTTCCATCGCTTCTACGACCCTGTCACTAACGTCGGGCCTATCCCTTGCGCTCCTGTCACACCTCGAGCATGCGAAGTCGATCCGGCCTTCATTCGTCATCACCTCCTACCTTATTGTAACCATCCTGTTCGATATCGCGCGGGTGAGGACACAATGGCTTCTGAAGGATACCGACGGTGTGGCTGCAACCTTGTCAGCTTCGCTTGCCGTCAAAATCGCGCTTCTGACCCTTGAAGCGATTGAGAAGCGACGGCTTTTGATAGGAAACGACCGCGAATATGCCCCTGAAAGCACAAGTGGTCCGTTTAGTCGCGGGTTCTTTTTGTGGCTTAACTCTCTTCTCCTCTCGGGGTTTGGCAAGGTGCTCTCCCTGGCTGATCTGCCGTCGATCAGCGAGAAGCTCAACTCCAAAGCCTTAGCAAAGGACCTTTCGGCGACGTGGGACAAGTGCAAGTCGATACTGAGGCTGGGCGATATGAAGATTTGCTAACGCTGACTAGGCAACCAGAAGAAAAGACATGCGTTAGCCTTGGCTGCAGTGCTGACGTTTCGGTGGGAAGTCCTTTTGATTGCATTTCCAAAGCTGGCTTATGTCGCCTTCAGCCTTTCCCAGCCCTTCTTGATACAGGAGGCTGTAAGCCTGGTTCAGAATGCCGATGCCGGAGACAGTGACAATGTTGGCTATGGTTTGATAGGCGGCTTTGCTTTGGTTTATACTGGCCTCGCAGTATGTGTATTGTCATTAGTCTGTCGCGTGGGAACTGACCTGATTGGCTTAGATCACCATGGGCTGGGCGTCACATCTTACCTATCGCCTGATGACTATGATGCGAGGTGGCCTAATATCGATCATATATCGTAAGTTACTGCAGACACAGGCGACGAAGCTAAACGACTCGGCCGCGGTCACCTTGATGGGTACCGATGTACAGCGAATTACCGAATCCTTTCACTACTTGATCGTTGAGACAATTCCTGCGTTCATTCAGCTAGCCATTGCTACGTACCTACTTTATCTTCAGCTTGGTGGTGTATTCGTGGTGCTTCTTATTCTGTCTATTGGTATAATCTCTCCTCGTCCTCTTACCTTAGCTATAATCTAAACTGAGAATTCTAGTGGGAACGGTGCTATCTGGGCAGATCGCCGACAAAGTCTCAAAAAGTCAGAAAACATGGCTCGAGTCCATTCAAACCCGAATCAACTTCACGTCCGAAATTCTTGGCTCTATGAAAAATGTCAAAATGTTGGGTCTCACAGGACAGATGTCCAATATGATCCAGGCGCTCCGAGATGACGAGATCGCGAAATCAAAAAGGTTCCGTCGCATCCAAGCCTATTCTGTTTCTATTGGTATGTGTCTGTCCTAGCCGATGACATCTTTTCACTAAGATCTTATACAGTCAATCTCCCCGAAATCGTTGCTAGATTACTCCTCTTTGGGGCTTACGCCATTGTCGCACACGTCAACGGCACCGATTCATTATCTGTCTCTCAGGCTATCTCTTCGTTAGCCCTCATATTCCTGGTTTCAAAGCCCCTGGCCGATATTCTAGTAGCTATTCCGCAAGGCTGGAGCGCGTTAGGTTGCTTTCACAGAATCCAAACATTTCTCAATGAGACGTCGCACCAGGCGCAGCCAGGCTTAGAGGCGGATGATACAACCAATGAGGGCCAACATAATGAACTCGATATAGAGTTGCTCTCCGTTCGGTCAGAAGCGCAGCGACGCGATATCATTCTTGAAAACGCAAGTTTTGGATGGTCTCGATCATCACAGAATCTGGTATCTGAGGCCACAGTGCGAATCGACGCTTCGAATGCTCAACTCACCATCCTAACCGGTCCCGTGGGCTGTGGTAAATCCACATTCCTCAAAGGAATACTAAGGGAAACTCCGTACCATAAAGGCTATCCAGGTGCTTTGCCTTCTCGTGTCGCCTTTTGCGACCAAACCCCCTGGATTATAAGCGGAAGTATTCGAACCAACATTGTTGCCGAGTCTGAGTTTGACGAGCTTTGGTATCAGTCTGTTATAAAGGCTTGCGCATTGGATATTGATATTAATAGGTTATCACATGGAGACTCTACCGTCGTCGGAAGTAAAGGAGTTAAGCTTAGTGGGGGCCAAAAACAACGCATAGTAAGCCTAGCTAATGTCCAACCCTGATCATGTCGCTAATCTTTAATTAGTCCATAGCAAGAGCCGTATACTCGCGTAAACCGATTGCTATCCTCGACGATGTACTTAGCGGCTTGGATGTAGTAACAGAAGAGGCCGTATTCAGGGGTGTATTCGGTACGAATGGGCTGTTCAAGAAAATAGGCGCTACAGTAATTCTTGCAACCCATTCTGGTAAGCATCATACCATCTCAATCGTAACTTCGTATAGCTCATCAATCTCTAGTGAAACGGCTTCCTGAGGCGGATATGATTCTTGCTATGGACGAGCGTGGAAAGATAGTTGAACAGGGCAACTTCTCCGATCTGAACGTCCCCGGACGATATGTTTATAGCCTTAAGATCAACCATCTCCAGTCCCAGACCGAGGAAGATGACGAGATTCTGCCGGGAATGGAAGATGGCATGCAGGCTAAGGACGCCCCTATTGAGACACAAGAGCAAGATTCAAGCCGCCAAACAGGAGACTGGGCAACCTACAAGTACTACGTTTCTGCTCTAGGTCGTTCTAAACTCCTCCTGTTTGTTGTTTTCGTCGTGATTAACGAAAGTGCAAATGGAATACAGTGTATGCCAAGCTCTTGTTACCGCTAGCGAGATTTGATTACTGATATACTATAGCCGTGTGGTTGAACTGGTGGGCACAAAGTAACGAGCGAGGCGATCCTCCTCGTCTTGGTTACTGGCTCGGGATCTTCGCTGCCTTCAGTTTTGCAGAAGTGTTCGGATTAGTAACTTCCATATCGTAATTCGGCCCCCATTTACACCCTCTTGAAGCTATTGCTAATAAGATTCTAGGCACCTATACGTGAACATAATCCCCGACGGAGGAAGACATTTCCACAGTTCCATTTTAACGGCAGCTCTGAATGCCCCTATGTCATTCTTAGCCAAAACGGAAACTGGGGTGCTGGTTAATAGGTATGGCTGCCGGATGCGCCGGCTATCTTTGTGCTGACTGTCCGTAGGTTTAGCCAGGATCTTCGGCTCGCAGATATGACCTTGCCAGGTGCAGTTATCAATGTTGCCTTTCGTAAGCAGTCTACCCCTCCGTTTTGCTTAGCAAGCTTTTCTTACATGCATTAGAACTCGGCCAGTGCATCGTTGCTACGGTACTTGCAGCAACTGCTGTGGGATATTTCGCTGCCGTCTTGCCATTTGTAGTTTTCGTGCTGTATCTTATACAGAGATTCTACCTCCGAACTTCGAGACAGCTACGTTTACTGGAGTACGTCACTCCCGCCTATATAATTCCACATTCTAGCTAACACAATCTCTAGACTCGAGACAAGTGCTCCTTTATTCTCGCATTTCATCGAATCCCTGAGTGGTTTGGTAACTATCCGTGCGTTCGGGTGGACCCAAGAATATACGAATAAGACAAGCAGACTTCTGGATCAATCGCAGAAGCCCTTCTATCTCCTCCTATGTATTCAACGATGGCTGGTCTTGGTCCTTGATCTGGTAGTCGCTGGTCTCGCTGTCCTCTTGGTAGGCTTGGCGGTCGCGCTCCGGTCGCGGATTAATCCCGGTCTACTGGGTATCGCGCTCGTCCAACTCACAAGCCTCTCCCACGCGCTCACGGCTTTGGTCCAGTTCTGGACTTTACTGGAAACCTCTCTTGGCGCCATTGCGCGGATCAAAGACTTTTCAGAGACCACGCCTAGAGAAGCTACTGCTGGCGAGTCTAGCGAGCCCCCTTCAAACTGGCCAAGCCATGGCGCTCTGGCCTTCGAGTCTGTATCTGCTAGCTATGAAGATAATGGTCCCTTGATTCTTAAGGATGTTAGCTTTTCTACGAAAGGCGGTCAGAAAATCGGTATTGTCGGGAGAACAGGAAGGTAAGCCACTTCATCTCATCAAATGCTCGAGTTAAACTAATGTGATTGTGCTTAGTGGGAAGAGCTCGACAGTTCAGGCCATTCTTGGAATGATCAATATCACCGGAGGCAGAATTCTTATCGATGACATCGACTTGGCTACGCTCACAGGCTCAGTAGTTCGAGAGCACATCACCACGCTTACGCAAGACCCGTTCTTATTCCCAGCATCCATTCGATCCAATGTCGATCCCCTAGGGGTCTTGACAGACGAAGAAATAGCGGTTGCCCTAAATAAAGTCAAACTCTGGAATGTATTGCAGGACAAAGCGAAAGGTGGCAACCCCGACACCAAAACCGTTCTAGATACATCGATGGATGGGGATCTGTTATCTCATGGTCAGCGTCAATTATTTTGCCTAGCGCGAGCCCTACTTAAACCCGGAAAGGTGTTAATACTCGATGAGCCCACGAGCAGGTATGTAGCAAGACTATACCCTCAATTCCAAAACAAGTCGCAAGCTAACAATGGGCATGCAGTGTCGATTCCAAAACTGATGCTCAGATGCAAGAGATTATCCGCGCCGAGTTCAACGATCATACAATCATCATGATAGCACATCGGCTTTCTAGCTTGCTCGACTTCGACATGATTTTGGTTTTAGATCAGGGGTCGCTTGTCGAGACTGGACATCCTACCGAATTACTTAGTAATCCAACGAGTCGCTTCGCGAGGATGTACCACGGATCTACTGGGCGAAGCCGAGTATAAACATTTAGGAGTCCTATGTATAAATCTGACTACTGTTTACATTATAAACATACTTCAATTCCAGAATATTTTACATTTACGCGCGCCTAATTGAATTGAATTGTTATCACCATCGCTAAGGGGGTTTCTCGTTCCCTCCAAACCGGACAAAGAGCGGTGATTTATCCAAAGAAGCCCGCTTCTTCTATTAGGAGTTAAGATCTATACCCTATGAATGCATTCTGGATCTCCCTCTTGTCTATACCTGCATCCAGTCTTTTCTAGATCTCGTTCATAACTCATAAAATGCACTCCCAAACAGATGTAAGTTCCCAACGCCCGCTGTATGCCAAAATCCCGCCTTAAATCCCCACCTGAAACAAAAAGATCTGCGCCGAAAATCCCAAGAATGAAATCCCCCCTATCTCAACCTCATCGACCTCTGCCTCCCAACCCTCTTAATCTCAACCCTCCTCTCCGCCCCATCACGAAGCGGCGTGCCAGGCCTCTCATCCCCCAGCTCCCTCACCCCCCCCTCTCGCATCGTCGCACCCCGTCCCTGCGCCGTGCTCTCCCCCCTCCGCCTCATGTCCGCAATTACCCTCCCCGCCTCCCCCACAGCCGGAGAATCCGTCAGCGAGCGCGGCTCCGCCCTCGCCGCCCGCCTGTACGCCTCGTACGCCTCCCCGTACCGCCCCAGACCCGCGTGCGCATGGCCCAGGTAGAGGTAGGCTGTCGCCAGCGGCGCGAGGGCCGGGTCGCACGCGTCTGGGTCGGAGAGGAGCACGAGCGCTTCCTGGACGAGGTCGTGCGCGTCGGCGTAGTCGTGGCGCGACCCCGTCTGTTGGGCGCGGGTGAGCAGGGAGGAGGCGAGGAGGAGGGTGGATTTTGTTTCTGAGAGGATGATGTGGCGCTCTGTGGGCGTGAGGGCGAACGTGTCGGTGGTGAGTGGCATGGTGGGTTCGAAGGGGAGGGGGGGAAGTTGGGGGGGTTTGGAGGAGGCGGAGGAGGAGAGGGATGATACGGATGATAGTGATGGTGATGATGATAATGTCGATGATGATGATGCTTTTAGGATGTCGGCTGTGTTCAGGCTTTCTGAGGAGGTCCAGGAGTAGTTGGGGTGCCAGCAG
The DNA here is from genome assembly GCA_022495175.1 of Hypoxylon argillaceum. Lineage (NCBI taxonomy): Eukaryota > Fungi > Ascomycota > Sordariomycetes > Xylariales > Hypoxylaceae > Hypoxylon > Hypoxylon argillaceum. The sequence continues at coordinate 52,830 of MU378262.1, read as the reverse complement.
AGCGTGGTCAGCTTGCGGCTTATGTAGCGGTTGGTCGCCTTGTAGTTTCGACGGATGAGGCCCATTGTGGCGTGTACTCTTCACGCGGGAAGAACAATGAAAGTGAATAATTGGATGTTTAGAAAACAATAGGGGGTCCAGACAAAGAATAAGTGTGATAGCTCGATGTTCGTCTTAGAAACTTGGTCAGTTGTGAGGATGTTTTCTTTGTCTGCTTCGAATGTTGTGTAAGGGGGAAGGTGATAATTCACAATTCGGAGAATCAACATTCCATATTATAGAATTCGGGCAGAGTTTGAGTTTGGTCAAAGTAAACAAACGTCGTCATAAAGTTCACTATTATTACTATCTAAACTCTACCCTGTTCCCTGGAAAACTCTATATCCGCGCCGCCCCATCACTTCAGCAACGGCGGCACACTCGTTAGCGTGGGCACCACGGGGACGATAAACCCAGTCTCGGCATCGAAGTATAACCTGTCGATAGTCGTCTCGCGATGCGTGCCGTCGCCATTGGGGATCGCGAAGCGGTGGTAGACCATGTACCAGTCGTCCGTCCCCGGCACGTTGATGATGGAGTTGTGCCCGGTCGCTAGGATGCCCTGCGATGCATCCTTCTGCAGCACAATGCCGCGGTATGTGAAGGGGCCGGTGGCGGACGTGGCTGTTGCGTAGCCTATGCGGTAGTCTACTGATCCTGTGTCGCCGATTGAGTATGTCATGTGATATAGCCCCTTGCGGTATATCATGAACGAGCCCTCCGTGAAGGATGTTAAGCCTGTGGGTGCGAGGAGAGTTGAGGTTTGGATGGAGAGCATGTCGTCGCTTAGTTCCGCCATTAATGGAGATCTGCCATATGATGAGTTGAAGGCTATTCGAGGTTACTCCGGTGCATAGTGAAAAGAATTGAACTTACCCATTGCCCCAGTATAGATAATACTTGCCAGTTTGGGGGTCTAGGAAGGCGGCGGAATCGATCGCTTGCCCCGATGTGAGAGCTTCGTTGTTCAGTATCATTGCCGTCGGCTGTGCCGTGAATGGGCCTTCGGGCGAATTGCCAACTGCCACGCCGATCGTCTTCCTGTTGTACGTCGGGTTCTGGCCGCTGAAGTAGAAGTAGTATTTTCCTCTTCGTTCGATGATCGTAGGTGCCCAGGCATTCTAGAAGCATGATTAGACGCAGTTGAAGCTTAAATCCTAGGGGCTAACTTACGCCTGTCGCCCATGGTACGTTACCGCTAGTTCCGTTTAGAGTTAGAAATGGTTCCGCGGATCGAGTCCAGGTTGCCATATCAGTCTGTATCATCAGCGTTAGTAAACCTGAGAGATTGATGAGTAGATAGAAGTATGACTGACCGACTTCCACCAGTAGAAGGTTTGTCCGCCCCAGCTTGGATATCCGTCCGTTGTAGGGTAGATGTAATAAGTATTGCCAAAGACCGCAATATTAGGGTCAGCGTTATAGCCCGCGAGGACTGGGCTATTTCTCTTCACCAGCTCGCGAGCCTTCTTCTTCTTCGCATACGCCGAATTGATGCGAGACAGCTCAGCAGAAGTGATGGGCAGCACTGTCCCATGTCGCGGGGAGGTCGGCAGCTTGAACGAGCTAGAGACCTTCCAGCTAGGATTTGCGATATCCGCCGACTCGAGCGGGATGTATCCTCGGCTCGTGTACTCGTCAACAAAGAGGTAGAACTTGTCACCATGAACATCATTTGGGTTAGACTTGAAGATCGTCGGCCCCTCCACCGCGGTCGTGCCCGCATTTTTCCCAATGCAGGTCGAGATCGTCTTCCAAGACGCCAACTGGTCCGTCAGCGTCGCGCAGCTCTCCTGTATGATATCCGCGCAGCCCGTGACGGCGCCCTCGTCCTTGGTAAAGCGGTAGTATACGTCATCGTATTCGAGAACGGTCGAGTCAATGCGCGACGTGCCCGCGTCTTGCCAGATCTGGGCCTCGCTGAACGTCACGAAGTCGCTTGTCGTCGCGTACATCATGCGATGGTACGACGAGCCTGTATGGTTGGTGTCGGTCTCGGCGTACAGCTCGGATGCCCAGAACGCGATGTACAGGCCGAGTTCATCGTCGTAATATGCCTCCGGCGCCCAGGTATTGCCAGCCGTCGGGGGGGAGACCAGCACGTGTCGCTGCGCCGACCACGTAACTAAGTCCGCTGTCTCCCAGATCTCGAGATACCGACTTCCCTTTCGGACGGAAGAATCCCACGATGTGCCTGAGCCGATCGACAGGTCGGTAGCGAGAAGGTAGAATTTCGACCCGTCGTGAGAGCGCATGATGAACGGGTCTCGGAGACCTTTGGTACCGGCGGCAGATTTGAGGATCGGCTGCCCTCCGTTGAGTTCGACCCAGTCCAGCGCATCGTTCTCATTGCTTGCTGCTAGATAGATATTTTCGCCGGCTATAGAGTCTCCGGTGAAGTATGCGAAAGCATAGCCTTCGTAGGCATCTACTACAGCGGCCTTCGGCACAATGGATCTTGGTCGAGGGATGGTGCTCGCTGTGGCGTGTAGGCAGCCAATTGCCGCAGAGAGGGCAAAGAGACGCATCTTGGGAAGAGCTGATAATACGAGCCCAATTGATCGTCGATGCTACAGCCCAAATGAACCTGCGAGCTCGGCAAAGGTCTTTATACCCATATTATAGAACCGCGGCACAGCCATTGGACAGTGGACCGACTGTGGGCTTCCGTTCCTCTTACCAACACGAAATGGATAGATCCATTCTTGCGGAGCGTCATCCATCGTGTACGTGACATTGTTAAATCGTATACCCTTGTTAGAATGAGACCCTATCCAGGTCCACCTATAGAGAGGCATCCTCATGTGATTGAAGACGGTAATAAGGTAGCATCCGGTGTAGTTGTCCCCGGGGAAAGATTTTTGCGATTTACAGGTTCGGGAATGGTAGACATAAGCTAAAATGGATGCAGCAGTATAAACCGACTACCATATAATGCGGGGATTCAGACGCTGGTGAATTATCACGGGCTTTGGTGATGCCTAGGCAATATGCCCCCGAGGAGGGGACTTGGCGATGCGGGGAGAATATGGGGTACGGGGAAATGATGAAGGCCAAGGATGAAATGGAGACGTGTTATATGCGCGCCAATGATCATAGAAACAGGGTCAAAAGTAGCATCACCCCTGAGAATAAGTCTCGACTACCTCATACAGATTGGGATGGCGCTTAGTATAGTGTTCTCCTTATTACGAAGTGTGGACGATAAAAATAAGTTATGATGTCTCATGTAATGCTTTTATCTATTTATACACGAGCTTCCTTTATCTTACATCTGTGAGAAACTCCCTACTGACCTCTGAATTCTGAATACCTAGGCCAACTCCATCGTCTCGATGCGTTTGTGGTATCGTTACTAGTAGTGGAATAAGCATAAAATTCAAGCCTAATCACGCTTTTGTTGCTTCGTGTCTCATAGCTCGTAATTCCTCAAAGTGAATTCGAATTTGATCAGACCATATCGTCAGCTTGGCGGTAGCTATTTGGTACTGCTTTGCGAGGAACGCCAGGACCTGCAGCACCAGAGCTATACATGCCCTGACCGTTCGTGGCTTGTCTGTTGTTATACGATGAGCCAGCGCCCCATCCAGCTTTGCGCGTCCACATGGCATCCATGAGTTCGGCACCGTCGTAGGCGTATGAGAAAGGCTGGCTGCGGTTGAGAGGGACGTGGTTCCAGCGCCAGTCCCAAATGGCGGCATAGTTCATCCGGTAGGCGGAAAATGCGAAGACTGTGCCGATGACTGCACCAATGCATACGTCATACCCTATAGTGAAATAGGTTAGTCATGACTACTTCTCATGCGATTCGAGCGATGAATTTTGCTTACAGTTATGGAACTCATCAATAGTGAGAGCGCCCGCAATAAGCACGGCACCAAGAATGGGGATGTAGATAATGATCAACTTCCACATGGCGGGGTGATAGTTGGCGAAAACTTTGAGCTTCGCGTTGAGGTACAAGTACAGGTATACGAAACCCGCGAATGCAGCCGTAGAATGTCCTGAGGGAAACGACTCCAAGGAGTCATTGATCTCTTTCGGGTCGCCCGTGCAAATCTCACGCGTGTAGTAGATCTGGTTGAATCCCGCAGCATCGTACGGCGAGCTCGAGCTCGTAGCTAGGCTGATATCGGGCTTGCAGACGTCGAGAAAGTGAGGACGCAGGCCGCCGATGAGGAACTTGAGGAACACCTGGAAGACGGCGGCGCCGATGAGCGAGTACAGGAGACCGATGATACCGTTATTCACGTCCCAGAACGAGCGCACGCGGATCTGCATGATGAGGATGGCGAGTATGGGCACGACGGCAGCGAGGAAGGCGGCTAACCAGATGGGTATGATCTCCTTGCGCAAGGGATACGCGAACTCCGGGTATACGATCTCGCCGTCGGAGAAGGTGACTGCGAATGAGCGTGTAGGCGCCGGGGGAGCTTCGTAGATCTGATGCGAATTAGCTTCTGTGTGAATCATGAATCAATCCAAGTGTTGAAGGACGTACTCCTAGACCTATAGCCCCCATAATGACAAAGGTCAGGATATCAACCCATGTCACCTTCAACCACTGGCCAAAGGATGGCCGTGTTGCCATGCTGTAAGTGCTGTGAACATGCCGACTGCGCTTCGTGCCGTTCACCTGAGGCTGGCCGGCGCCTTCGCGATCCCGACGGCTAAAAAGGCCCATGATTGCTGACGAGTAGATGCGACAACGACTTGAATCAAAATATACCCCAAAGAACAGTTGAGTCAGCCGTGGACTTCGGACTTCGCCTGGTTGTGTACCGGGGTACTATCCTCCTGTGTTGGGAGATGGTTGGGCTAGATATAAGAGTCGACGAGTAGGTAATCAAGAGAGACCATTCAAAGCAGGGAGACAGAAAGAACCAATACATATATAGATGGTCTACTACTCTACCGCAATTGGTATGTGCACCTCAAGCATACACCAACATCATCCTACCGGCCCTGTCTTCATTCGTGAACGCTGTTCGCTTTCATGTATGGAGATGACGTCATGCTATAAGGGATCGAGGGGATACAGCGAAGCGAACACGGCAGTCAATAGTAGCTCGACCCGCAGCAATCGAGACCAAGGATCGGCCGGACGTCTTGCTCCATGACGCCGCCTGCCGACTGGGTTTGTGGTGCAAACAATGTCCAACTGCCTAATTACCGGGGGGACAATGCGAAACATGAAACTTCCCCTACGCGTACTATGTATGCCGTATGCTGTCAATACCCAAAGCGGTTGGACGTCATGGATGGCAGAGTGTACTGGTCATAGTCATCTCCAAAACTGGGCAAACTTGGCAAATGCTTGTTTGAAAGCCCCCCTCACTGAACTGCTCATTGCGGTAACTATGAAGGTCGCCAAGCTCTCGCGACTAGGCACGGGTGAGCTTTGAGTTCATTTTTTCCGATCTGTTAGGTAATTAAAATGGTAGTCTGTGAAGTATCACATAAACAATTGAGAACTCCCTTAACTTGGATGATTTATTATGGGCGACGTCTACTAGGTAGTTTATCTCAGTGCCTATGGGCTATCTTAGGTAGGTACCTATTTAGTCTGCGTTAGCGCCTAAAGCTCTCTCCACGATTGCATATTATAGCGGCACTATGGCGGGCAGCGGCTTGTAAGTATTCGTTGAGTCGCATTTATACTAGAAAAGTACTGGCAACAATACACCAGGGCCTTCGCAAGCTCAATCTCTGCGATGTCAAACGATGGAAAAACATTCTCACGTGAGAAATCGAAATATATAAGTGTAATACTGATTACAATCTAGCTTGTTTATTTTCCCCGTCAATGCGTCTTAAGACTTTACGATGTATGCTTAGATGAGCATGTGTGGCTTGAAACCGTGCTGACATGCTTGTCAAAAGTCCAACATGCCAGAACGGAAACCAGGTGTTTATTCTGGATTGATCAGTATTCCTCTGTACCTACTTAAAATATGTTTTACAGAATATACCGTACCCATTTTAATCCGTCGGTGTCCCTAAACGGTCTTGTGGGGCAGTCTTCAGCAACACCATCAGTGATTCATTCTCTCGAGTCTTGAAGTTGAGCGTTGACTGTACAGAGAGAGTATTCTTCAACTGATATGAAAAGTTAGACATTCATATCAACAGATCTCAGCGGAGGCTGATATCCGTTTTATCTACCAGCGCACAAAGAGCCAGGTCAAGATGCTGGAGGTGAGCTTGCCAGGTCCTAAGGGGCAACGCAGATATTTTCGGTCATTTTCCCCTCTAGTGCCAAAGCCCATGCTCGAGCTGAAGGTCTAGCCCGGCCGCCCTCTGCTTGGCAGACCCTTGGGCACAAGGCAGACTCTCCGCTAGGCAGTCTCAGGATAATTTAGACCTCTCGAGCATCGCGCTAATAATGACAACGCAGGGTCTGCCAAGACGACAGACATGAGTAGAGAGAGTCAGTACGTACGAAATACCGTATCGATGTGCGCGGGAGCTTGGCGCCGCGCCCTCACCACCGAGTTCGCTAGAGTGTCAAAGATGCTTGTGTTCAGCCGCAACATGAGCTGACCAAATGACCAGGTACGTGGTCTGCACGGGAGGCAACTTTTCTCAAATGCATAAGGATGCCTGTTTCGCCCTGAGCTTGTCTTGCCCACCTTGAGACTCTGTATCGGCAAATACGGCAAATAAGTCTGGAAGCGAAGAAAGAAGATCCATCATTCTTATTCTAGGCGCGCACAGCGAATATCAAAATGGCGTCCCAAGCGACACAAGGGCACATGCCGCCAGTGATGAGCCAGCCTCACGCGCAAACAGCCACGACCTCAGCTCCGGGCCATGATGGTCTCACAGCAGCATTCTCGAATCTGAATATAGGCCAGCAACCGGCAGCGTACCAACAACCTCGCCAGTTGGCTTCATCCTCGACATTTCCACAAGCCTCGCCCGCTCACGGTCATACCCTTCAGCAAGTCCACAATCAAGGAGCACATGGCTTACCGTCGCCGCCTCTCTCTCATGCCTCGACGCCAGTAGCTCACCAGCAACACTCTGGATCAGTCGGATCTCACAACCAGGCATTTGGATACTCTCCTAGTCCACCAGCATCACAGAACGCCTATGCCACACCCGCGCATACACCCGTGAGCTCGCCGTCGCCACACCCGACATATTCACCTGCGGCACACGGAACTAGCTCGCCCGTTCCACAACCAACGCATATTCCGCCGTACAATCCGGCAAATCCCAACCATGGCAAGCCCACGTTTGCCCCTCCGCCAACTGTCCCCATGTCTTATGCAGCCCCGGCAAAGGCGTCGAAGAGGAAGTCTGGCTTCTTCGGCAAAATGACCAAAAGCCCAATGGCCGGGATGGGAGTAGGTCTGGTAGGTGGCTTGACGACGGCAGTACTCGCACACGAAGGCAAGGGCAAGATTGAGGAATGGACGAAGCAGAAGATGGGGTCGATCGCCGGGGCGGTAGGTTTGGGTGCTGCTGCTGGTGAGAAGCCGCATGAGCAGCATGGCCATGCTGGACATCCTGCTGGACATGCTGTCGCACATCAACCAGCACATTCAGCAGGCGCACATTCCGTGGGAGCGCATCCGGTAGGCGCTCATACAGGAGCCCACCATGGAGGTCATCCTGTGGCACATCCCGCGGCCCATCACCCAGCACACCAAGGGGGACACCCGGGAACACATCAAGCAGTGCACTCGCCCGCACACGCAGTTTCACACGCGGCGCCACATTCGGCAGCACACCCAGCTGCACATCCAGCTGCACATCCGGTTACACATCCATCAGCACACCCCGCACCACAGCCAATCATGATGCATCCGGCACAAGGGCAAGCTGTAGCTCCAATGGCGCCACGGCCAGTTCAGATAGGAGTACCCGGCCAGCCGATGCCCATGAGTGCGCCTCCGCCCGCGCAAGCCTTTGGCCCGAGACCTCCATTCCAAGGCCAGCCAATGCCGGGACCATTCCCAGGCCCAGTAATGCGGCCGCCAATGCCGGGACCTCCGATGCCGATGCCCATGGGCCCGGGACCAATGCCCATGGGTCGGCCTCCCCCGCCAATGATGGGGGGCCCACCCCCTGGTCCAATGGGGGGAGCGCCTATGGGAGGGGGCGGCTACGAAAGACCCGAGCGGCCCGAGAACGAAGGCATGGGAGCCCACGGAGGCGCCCACGGGGCCGGTGCAGGTACCGGCGCATACGAACCTGGTGCGCACGGAGCAGCCGGGCAGGATCCGTACGCCCAGCAAGGCGGGAATAGCAGGGACCTCACCGGCATGGATGCTAATGCGATGAACGCGATGACCACGGATCAGTCGGGATATAGCGGGGGCACGTCTAACGCGACCGGCACCGGAACGACGGATCAGAGCTTCGCCATGGCCGACACCAGCCTTTACGGAAACTCCACGTCTCACGCCGTCGACACATCTGCGTACGCCACTGGCACTAGCGGCACTGACGCAACTCAGATCTACGCCACGGAATCCATCACTGTGACAGAGACGAGCAACACAAATGCGACAGCCTACAGCAGCGCAACGGCAGAGCAGACGTCATATACCTCCGGCGCGGCCGCCGGCACCGAGCCGTCCAGGGACATGCCCGCCACGACAGAGACGTACACCAGCGGCGGCGCGACGACTACTGACACTGCAGGCGCGTATGCGGAGCAGCAGAACACGGTCGTGAACCAGAATGTCTATGTAGACCAGAGCACGTACGTCGACCAGTCGGCGTATGTGAACCAGAACACGGCTGTGGACCAGTCTACGTACGTGGACCAGAGTGCGTATGTGGATCAGAGCTCGTATGTCAACCAGAATACTACCGTGGATCAATCCGCATATGTAGACCAGAGCGCATATGTCAATCAAAACACGACGGTCGATCAAAGTGCGTACGTGGACCAGAGTGCATATATCGATCAGAGCACAACCGTGGATCAAAGCGCGTATATCGACCAAAGTGCAACTGTTGACCAAAGCGCATACATCGACCAATCCGCCTACGTGGACCAGAGCGCATATGTAGACCAGAGCGCATACGTGGATCAGTCGGCGTACATCGACCAGACGGCCTACGTCGACCAGTCGGCATATGTTGACCAGAGTGCCTACGTCGACCAGTCCGCCTATATCGATCAGAGCGCATACGTTGATCAATCCGCATACGTCGACCAAAGCGCCTATGTAGATCAATCAGCCTATGTAGATCAGAGTGCATATGTAGACCAGTCTGCATATATAGACCAGTCGGCGTATGTAGACCAAAGCGCCTACACCTACGACACGACAGATTACTCAGCAGACTACGGCCTCGCGTGATCTCGTCGACCTCCCTCTCACCCAACACTCATCTCTCTTCACCTGTATATTTCTCCTATTATATCCACAGCATGTTTCTAGAGCGGACATAACTAGACCTCACTTTTCTTTCTTGCTAGCGTTTCAAATTGCATTTGGTTTTCGTCAGGGTATGGCGGGCAGCCGGAACGGCAAGGGGATGGATGACACAGTAGCTAGGGAACGAAGAGAAGACCAATATAACATAAATAGATACCTCATCAGCGTTGAAACTGTTTTCATAATCATATTGTCAAATGCATGTGATAACCACCCGTCGAAACCTCTACATACATACATACAAGCGTACACACTCACGCCGCCGAACGCCAATGCCATGCCGTGTCATATTGTCGTGGTTGTTCATCCGTAGCCCCAGCAAGGTGTAAGTAATCTGCAGAGCCAGCACCAAGTGCAATTGAATTTTCCTTTCTTTTTTTTTTCTCTTTCTTTTTTAAACTTAATCTCAATTTCACCTCCTCCCGCGCCCGCCGCCGCCGCCACCGCCCATCATCCCGCCCATGCCCATACTCTCCATCATCTTCTGCATGTCCATGCCGCCGGGCATACCCCCGCCGCCCCCGCCAAACATGCGCGCGAGGCTGGCCATATCGGGCATGCCGCCGCCAGCACCGCCGGCGGCGCCGCCCATGCTCTGCAGGCGCTTCTGCATGGCGGCCATCTGCTGCGCCTTGTTGGCGCCGCCCATGGCCTGCTGGGCGCGCTGCATGTTCTTCATGGAGCCGCCCATGCGCTTGGCCATGCCGGCCATCATGCGCTGCTGGGAGAGCAGGTCCTCGACCTCGCGGACGGAGACGCCGCTGCCGCAGGCGATGCGCGTCATGCGCGTGGGCTGCTCCACGAACATCTTGCCGTCGCTGTCGAGCTCCTTCTCCGTCATGCTGTCGCAGATGTAGATCATGCGCTTGAGGCGCGCGCTCGACTCGTCGTCGTCCATGCCGGCCATGCCGGCGAGGTTGGACATGCCGGGGATCATGCCGGCCATCTTGGAGAGAGGGCCCATCTTCATGATGTTGCTGAGCTGGTCGCGCAGGTCGCGCACGGTGAAGATCCCTTCGGTGATGTGCTTGATGGTCTCCTTCTGGTCGAGCTTGAGCGACTGCACGTGCTCGACGAGCCCGGCCATGTCGCCCATGCCGAGGAGCTTGTTGACGAACTGCTGGGGCGCGAAGCGCTCGAGGTCGAGCATGTGCTCGCCGGTGCCGATGAACACGATCGGCGTGTGCGTGGCTGCGACGGCGGATATGGCGCCGCCGCCGCTCGCGTGGCCGTCCGTCTTCGTGATGATGATGGCGCCGAAATCCGCCGCCTCTTTGAACGCCTTCGCCTGCGCCTCCGCCTGCTGCCCTATCGACGCATCGAGGACCATGATCGTCTCGTCCGGCTTGACCGCCTCCTGGATATCCATCATCTCCTGGAACAGCGCAGACTCCTGCCTATGCCTACCCGACGTGTCGACAATGATGACCTCGAAGCGCTCCTTCTTGAACTTATCCACGCCTTCCCGGGCGACCTTGGCGGGGTCTGTCTCGGTGAGGGAGCCGTAGTAGGGGATCTTGGCCTTGGTGGCGTTCTGCTTCAGCTGGTCGAAGGCGCCGGCGCGGAAGGTGTCGGCGCAGACGAGGCAGGCGCGGAAGCCGCGCGCCTGGTAGTGGCGGGCGAGCTTGGTGCACGTCGTCGTCTTGCCGGCGCCCTGCAGGCCGACGAACATGATGACGTTGGCCTTGCCCTTCCTGGGCTTGAAGGGCTCGGCGTGGGGGTCGACGAGGCGGACGAGCTCGTCGAAGACGGCCTTCTGGACGAGGCGCTTCTTGTTCACGGCCGGCGGCAGGTCCTTGAAGTTGACGGCGTTGCTGATCGAGTTCTTGAGGCGGCTGACGAGCTTCACGTTGACGTCGGCTTCGAGGAGGGCGCCCGAGATCTCGTTGAGCATGGCTTTGAAGGCCTATATGGCATCGTGTGCTACGTTAGCGGACTGCGGGGCGTTCTACAAACGCATCTGCGCATCTGTGCATCTGCACTGCACTTCTGCATGGTTGGTGGTTTGGCGGCGTACCTTCTCGTCTAGATTGGGGGCCCTGGTAGCATCGTGTAAGGCGCCGCTAATGCGCCGCCCAAGATCTTGAAGAACCATGGTGAGGTCTGTTGGCGTTTAGGCAGTGGTAAGGATTAGGTGTTGAAAGCCGATATGGGGAATTTCGACGTCTATCGGCGGCGGCCTGTGTACCTACGGCGCTGTACAGTGCAGCAGTGCAGCACTCATAATACTCCATAGTACCTTAGTGGCCAATCCGATTGAACTGGGGCGGGATCTTTGGTTTCTCCGGCTCCACTACACTGCTGCCATTGCGGGTGGGTAAGGGGAGTAAAGTGGTAAGGTCCCAGTCAACCCAGTACATAAGGTATTCTCACGCAACCGATTTTTTAAGTTTTTAAAAAGTTTCTTTTATTTTGTTTTATTTGGTTCATTAATACACTCTGCGTGGACTCACACATCGCGCGAGTAGATAAAAAAACGAAAGCAGTAAAGTTGTCTCGTAATCAGCATTATACGCAAGATACACGCGTTTTCCACGATTAAGGTTTCCATAAAGCTTAGCTCGCCCGAAGTATATAAAAGGGCCTGAAACCTTCAATATACCTCTACCCGGAGGATTTTACCCTTGCAGAGCAGAGGTGCAGAGGCGTCGGCAAAGGGTTCTAGCATAGAAAAGGGGTAGTAGCATAGTTAACGTGGTAATATAACAAGTCTCGGCTACGCCATGCTCCATACTACACATATGTTCATGTCACATAGTATGGAAGAAGCTGACCGAGACTTAGGAAAAAGAGGGCGAGATTTCCTCGGTTACTCTTCTTCGGCTTGCATAGGCACCTTCCGGGACCCGGACTACTACGGCGGGCCGCGCCTCATGTCCGGGGGCGCCGGCACCGCCACATCATACATGTGCCAAAAAAGATATCAAGAGAAAATAGATGTAGAAATACCTACCAATATAATACTGTGCATCACCTGTAAACTCCATTGGGGTTCGTCTCTAATAAAATTATTAGCGTAATTAGGTACTGAAGTCAATATGGTTCAAAGTATAATTTTGTAATAGATTTATACCTAGGTAGCCAATTGGTCATTGTCAAGAGACTGTGCGATGAATCATCCCTTAGATGGTCAAGTGGTAATACACTTACATCCGAAGGTCGTTGCTTTTTTTCTTCTCCATCCTTGTTTTAACTTTCCACGTGTCCAAGTATAGAAATATATACCTAGGTAGCCCGATGGTCATTGTCATGCAACTGTGCGATGAATTGCCCCTTAAATGGTCAAGTGGTAATACACTTACATCCGAGGGCCATTGCTTTTTGGGTTTTTCTTTTCGGTGTCCCTCTCTTTACGCTTGCCACAGTGACGTCTCAAGTTCGATTTCCAGTCTCGTCTTTTATTTTTCCTTGCTCAAAATAAATCTCAAGTAATTACCTATGTTTGATACCTTGAGGCTGATCATTGTTGCTGGCGCCAGCCTTAGTTACTAAGCCCTCCCAGCAAACTACCTATTATTAGTCCGCTTTCGATTCCGTGTCGTCACTCCTAAGATATAACGGTTCTATACATCTCGGCGTTGCCGATTGTCCCTTGTGGTGCTCGTCCTGGAAGCGGGTCACTTGGCCTTTGATGCAACCCTTTTGGACACAATGCAGCCCGGGAATCCATCACGACTACGCAATCGATCACGGCTTTCTTCCTGACGCGCGAAATACTTCACCCGTTGCGAGGTCTCATCACGCCCTAGCCACTATAGCTCTGTCCCAAGACCCAACAACGGCAAAGCTTTGCTTGGAGCGACTCGTTGCTGTACGATTGCAGTTATGATTTTCTAGATAGAGCTACCAATCGTTTCATTTTTGGGCGCTTGCTATATCTAGACTTAGCATGCTACTCACTACTCTCTTGGAGGCTCGCTGTCTCAACAGCCCGGGTGTCACAGACTACAATAGCAACGCTTAAAGGGGAGTATCGCCCTCTATTACAACAGAAAGTCATGGTAGATTGACTCTACTTAGATTCTAGGCCTAGCCCACGTTGCCGGACGGTGGCAGGTCGTAGCGCCTCCTCGGCTAACTACCTAAATGGACCCCCTTTCTCCCCCGTCCCTCCTTCCCGTCCTTCGTCTTCCCCCTACTTCAGCAGTATTGGGAAGCGGCCACCACCACTGCCTCCCCCACGACTCATAATCCGTCCGGCTATACCTCGCTACTACCGACCCTGAAACCTGGGCAATAAGCATTAAGATTACAGGCCCCCCTGCCAGAAGTTAAACGGCCCTCGGTGGTCTAGGGGTTTATGATTCATCGCACAGTCTCTTGACTGTTACCGATAAGGTCGGGGGTTCGAATCCCTCCCAAATGGGGGTGCGTTGCTTCCTCCTGGGTCAACCCAGGGGACATCCTAATCTCAGATTGGGAGGCAGATGTAGTAGCTGACAGAAGGGCAGTTTGCGAACTGTTTTTTTTTCTTCCTTTTTCTTCTATCGCCCTGGTCGCCCCCCTTTTCTCCCCTTATTTCTTGGTTGTTGAGGTATAAGTCCTCTTGGGGTTCGAAAATTCTTTCCACCCGCCTCATCGAAGACGAAATCTGTTCCCGTCGACCTCATCAAAGCCACGCTAATCGTTGCGGCTTTATATCATATTCTCTTAGATCCTGCTAACTTTGACTTTCTTGTATAGATAGAACGTGCTTAGATGGATTCGCATGAGCGCCGAGAAAAAAAAAAAAAAACCCTTTATGAGTATGGAGAGGGTAAGGGTAGGAAGGTGTTGTCGCAGAACCGGTCGCGGCGGGGGCATTTGGCGTAGCGGTCGTATAAAAAGCAGTGTAATAACCGTAGAAGTAGCTTCGTTATTAATGTGTAGCTTAGCACTATTTCTTATTAATCTGGAAAATGAAAACAGCTAATATTCTTTTGATTGAAAGAATAAAAGAGAGTAACTGAGAGATGTTGTTCGTCTATTTACAGGTAGTGTGGTGTGAAAATGTAACGAGGCCCACGCAGGAGACTCAAGTATTTTGATTTCTCTAGCGGAAAGATTTCTCCTTTTCTTATGCCGTAGGATTAGTGCAACTTAACCGTATCATTGGGCATGCGAGTAGGTTTATAATAGCCATAGCTAGACGTGACCTTTCTAATTATTGCGCAGTATGCATATATCAACATTGAATGGTATTCAGATTGCGGTACCTGCTTAGTATGCTGTTTTAAGTAGGGAGTTACTCTATAGCATAAGAGGAATTTATAGCAGAAACACAAAAGCACAATGGTATATCTGACAATTCCTAACCAATATTTATTTTGGTATGATACTATTGCCAGTGGTAGGTACCTATGTATTATAACGTGATGTAGTGAAACCGCTCTTTCTTGCCTCGTATACCAATTAAGCTCCCGTAAGAAATAAGAACCCGAGATACCACAAGCTCGCTTATTCAAATGAACCTTCATGTATTATTTTGAAAGATACCTAGGTACATGTAGACGTGTAAACGTGTACCTGCCATGTATGTACATATGGTAACAGGTACTTACGTCGTTGCACGTTCAATATTGGCGTGCCTTCCAAGTGATCGAAAGGTTCAAGTTCTTGCCAATAGTAGAAATTGATAAGCAAACAGTAGTTAGAAGACGATAGCATACTTGCAATTACGAATTCCATGACGTCGTCTTTCAATAGGTTATCTTACTTTCATCTTGATCGTCATGATTCGCCTGATACCATTGATGCATCTCTACCCTTGGACAAGTTTACGACACACGCGAATACCTAAACTCCTACGTGAACCTTGATATTCTCTGGCGGAAGTGCCATACAGTCTACTGTGGTATTCAGAACTCTCTCCCTAATTTGTTCACTGCCATTTTCCCATCCAAGTCACAAGTTTGCAGCATATAAATATCAAAAAGACCATTCTAACAAAACGAGCTCTCACTACTAAAGTATCGCAATCCTCCTGTGATACTTCTCCTTCAGCAGGGCTGTATCATCTCTGCGAACCTCGACATTAACAAAAGGTCCCGTCTGATCATCCATGCGGTACGATGACAGGACTTACTGAGTCTCAGAAAAGGTGGTGTAATGGTAAGCAAGTGCGCCATCTATATACTCTGCCTTCAACTGAGCATACTCTGTAGGTGTGGCTGGCAGCAGAGACCGGTCTTCGGGATACGATGACATCCAACTCAATGGAGATCCTATCGAGCTTATGACAGACCTGAAAATCCGCCTACCACGTTCCAGTACTCGACTTCAGACTCGTGAGACGAATGGATATAATGACAAGTATGAAGATCGTCACGAAGTACAAAGCCGCGAGGATGACACGAGGCATCCTAGAAATCATAGTAGGCCTACTCCTCAAAGAGTTGATAAACACCAGCTTGGGTCTGCATCACTTGAGTTTGATAAGCGTACGGGATCATCTACAAGTATGACAAGTCGATCTTCAACGACTGATAGATCTGCCGCTCCGATGGTAGACTTCTCCAAGAGTAAACGACCACCGCATGAGTATATACATAAACGGGGAGGCGTTTCTGATCTATCCATGCTTTCACGTGCGACCAATCCTGCTCTTTAGGAACAATCAGGATTGGAAGAGCAGTCGGACCGTGCTGCCGTACTGAAAAAGGCAGTTTGGGAGAGAGATGGAAAACAAGGATCGCACAAAGACTGCAGAAACTTCGACTACGACATTAGCGAATAGGAAGATGCGACTAAATCAGCCGCGTATCGCAGACATAGCCCCTAAGTGGAAATCGATATTATCCCTGGTACACAGTAGGTAGTGAGTGTGGTGGAACCGAGAAGGTATTCATTCCTTGGAGTTCTCCTATAACTCATGGTAATTACAATTACATGATCGACAAATTCAAAGTTGCTCACGTGTTACAGTTTTTTATTATCCAAGTGAATTGGGTTGAAAATATCGCTTGGCCCTTTGCGTGGCCTTTGGTCCAACATTAAGTCCCATTCCAAGCGATATAGTGTAACGTGTTAGTAAATTAGTGTGCGGCGCCCATCACTGGTTGTCCAAAGTTCTTCATAAAACGCATACAGGTGTGTTGTCCCAGCCCACCGATGCAAGCCGGTATCTCCAATCGCAAAGTCTCCTCGTTTACTTCTTTCGCATCTTCCGACGATCTTGTACCCATCTAAATACTCCCTAAAAATAAAATCAGCATAAGATCCCTTAACCGTACCGACCATATCGCCCTCACGGGGCGTCACATCAGGCTGGCACATGATGCCGATGGAATCGTCTAGGCCGCGAAAGAGGAATTTTCGGGGAACTGTGGCTTGGAGAGCAGTGAGGATTT
This sequence comes from Hypoxylon argillaceum, assembly GCA_022495175.1. NCBI lineage: Eukaryota > Fungi > Ascomycota > Sordariomycetes > Xylariales > Hypoxylaceae > Hypoxylon > Hypoxylon argillaceum. The sequence continues at coordinate 36,062 of MU378262.1, read as the reverse complement.
CTTCTAGCATAATATCCTGTTTCCCCCATGCCCGCTCAGAGTCCAAAGAGAAGCCCCCCTCCCAGAAGAAAAGGGGGGGGACGCCCTCAGCAGCGCCCAGATGCCACCCTGGCTCGTGGAGCTCTTGACGACTTAAGTCGAAAGCTAATAGTAATTGCCAGAGAGCCTTCCCAAAACTGCTGTAGCCCCAAACTGGCGGTTGGTTTCTAGCTAGAGATGCTTCGGCCTCTAGGAAAAAGTTTGACCAAGTGTTGATCAGATTCGCCGCTGAGTCGTGTTGCTCGAGTCGTGGTCCGACCTGACATACTTGCGTAAGGCTTACCATATCCACTTCGAGAGCCCCAATCTCCCTCAAAACCCGAACATGAGTTTTACTGTGAGGCTGTGGTGTCAGGACGATAGGGCACCAAGAATCGTGCCGCCAATCAGGCACCCAAGTCGGGAGTCCCTCAGTTTGCATCGAATTATACTGGAGGATGGTAAGAATGCGAGACTGCACTACGATAAAGGAAGCGCACTCGACTAGAACCTCAGCGGGACTCTTGCTGTAATCCGGTAGTAATTGGGCCGGCAATGGGTCCGCGTTTAATAACCCAAGGATAGCGTACACGATATCGCGCTGATCCGTCGCGTGAAACCTACCAGCCACCAGGGCAAGGATCCAGGCTAATCGCTGCGCCAGAGTTGAATCCTCACCGCCAGAGACGAGGGATTGGTGACCAAACCAGATGGTCCTCATGCGGTCTAGCGACGGACATATCGGCGGCAGCCCGATGCGCTGGTCGTCGGTGTTGTTCACCCAATACTCACCGACGGCCCGCAAATGCGGAAACGGCAGAACCAGGTCGCCGCATATTAGATTCGGAGACTTCGCCACGTCCTTCATGTACGGCTTTGGCCGCACGGATACCTCTTGCAGAACCCACATTCTGCTAAACCACGCGCGGGTTTGGATGAATTCGTGCAGTTGGCTTTGCATGCGCCACAGCTCGTCGTAGCCCGTGGACCGGATCAGCTCGAAGTCTTGTTCCTCGGTACTACAGGAGGCGAGTTTGGTGACGTAGTCGAATATCTGTTTCACGTGCAGGCGGGTGAAGGGGTGGTAGTCACCCAGCCAGATCAGCACGCTCCGGGCTAGTCTGTAGATATCCCTCATCTTCAGGATCTCGCGGCTGCGTTCTACGACCCCCCTCTGGTTAATACAGAGACTGTCGACCCATAGCCTCCGCGGCGAGTCTTCGCGGCGCAGGTATCGCAGCCCGGCGAGGAGGTTGAGAGTCACCGGGTACGGGGTGCCGTCGAGGAGAATTGGTTCCGTGATCGAGGCGTCTCCCCAGCAGTATGACACGGCCTCGTAGTCGGCTCCGGGATTGAGGGCGATGTGTTCGAGCTCGCACTCGACTTGGGCGCTGAATGTGTTTGGTAGGAGCTTGATGATGCGGATTTCTTTCCCGTTCTGGTTGAGTGGGCGGTGGGGGGATACCCCTTTGAAAGCCTCCATGATACCGGGCTTCGAGACTGTCTTGAGTAGATACGAAAAGGATAGAGAAATTCTCAAAACCAAAGATGAGGTGAGCGTTTCTTCATTGCGTAGGTAGTTAGCCGCATTGGCTGCCCCTCTCCTTGAAACATGGTGCAAGTTTGTGTTGTATCTATTGTAGCACCGTGGCACTGTCGCAGGCTGTATTAAGGTTTAATTTGAGATTCGAGATACACAAATGCCTCCCTTGTTGATGCTCTACGGCGGTTAGGGAGAACTTGTACGTCGAATCAATCTAGGTAAGTCCAGCTCCTACCGATAGTTACGCAAATCTGACAGGAGTTGATCTTATTTAGACGGCATGAATTCTAAGGCTCTCGCATCGACTAAATTGACTGTGAATGACTTGACAGGTCAATTCACTACCTGACAAAGGCTAAAGAGAAATTAATTGTGACTGATCTTTATTTGTTCTATACATATAGGATTAAGTAGTTCCGTGGGTGTTCAATACATAAGTCTAACATTACCACCATTTCATTACCATTATCCTTTTCCCTGACGTTTTTACCATCGTTCCGCTATTCATGAATTTGAATTATCGACCGACAAATCTAAGCAGACTTAGTGTCGCAGCTAAGACCGGTCGAGGTCTCGTTCACAGAGCCGGTCACATTACCCGCCACAATCCCCCGCTTGTCCTCGTACTGCGCCCAAGCGCTCTTGAGCGACCATATATCCACGGAGACCTGGGCCCCGGTGGGGAGGCTGGACGTTAGGTTGAGCGCGGTCAGGGGCTCCTCGGGGTAGAACACGGTGGTTCCGGCGTGGATTCCGCGGTCGACGAAGACCTCGAAGATGCTGCGGTCGATGACGGCCTTCATGCCCCAGGACGCGAGCTCGCCGCTCGACCCGCTGCTGTAGACGTCGGCGGTGCTGAACTTGTCCGCGAAGAAGACGTTGTCGAAGCCGCGGATGCCGCCGCGGTTGATGAAGAAGGGGGTGTCGCCGCTGAAGTAGAAGCCGGACTGCAGCTTCTCGCCAGACTTGGGAGACGTGAAGGTGATGTTGAGCGTGGAGTAGGAGTCTAGCAGGGTGGTGTTGATGCCTGTGACGTTGATGTCGAGGTAGATCGCCCCGGACTTGACGGATGAGTAGTCTAGGGCAACGCTTCCGCTCTTGAAAGTCGACTTGTTGAGTCGGGTGTCGAGGACAGAGGACAAGTCGTATAGCTCGTCGACCATAACGAGTCCGATGCGGGGTGCCTCTGTCAAGTAGTTGACTCGAGGCGTGGTCATCACGCTGCGCCAGCCCTCCAGGTTACCAGTGGGGACTTGCTGGGCATACTGCCAGTTGGAAGCCCAGCCGAGATTGACCTGATTCTCGTCACCGGAGATGCCAGAGAAGAACTGACCAGCGTAGTTGTCCTTGGCAAAGTCCGTAAGTCTGGTAGCCGAATCCACAGGCGTGAAGTGCGTGCCATTGAAATCGCCAATGAAATACTGCGTGATAGAACCGCCCAAGGGAGCACCAGGCTGGACACTAATCGCCATGACGAACTTCTTGTCAACCACCGCGCCGCTCGCGTCGCGCACGGGCATCTCCACGAGGTTAGGGCACTCGTACTGCGCGCCCAGCAAGCCATGGCGCGTGAAGTTAGACGCCCACGTCCAGTTCTTCAAATCCGGGCTCGTGAACAGCCCCACCACGAACTCCTGCGCGTACGCGACGGCCACGACCCACCGGTCCCCGTACCACAGCACCTTGGGGTCGCGGAACTGCGAGCTGACGCTGTCGATGACGGGGTTGCCGGCGTAGTATTCGAACGTGTAGCCGCCGTCGCGCGAGTACGCGAGGTTCTGCGTCTGCGGGCCCGCGCTGCCGTCCGCGTAGTAGCGCGCCAGCGTGAACATGGCCACGACGCCGTTGGCCTGGTCCGGGAAGAAGCCCGAGGTGTTGTTGGCGTCCACGACGGCGCTGCCGGAGAACACGTAGACGGTCTCCTCGGGCGGGAAGAGCGCGATGGGCTGGTTTACCCAGTGGTATAGGTCCGTGCTCGTCGCATGGCCCCAGTGCTGGTTTCCCTATATGGAGTCAAGTGTTAGAGATCACCGCCGATTGCAAGTATGGGCAGTCATTCTTGGAGGAGGGGGACACGTGACAGCGAGATCTCTGCTGAAACGGGGAAGAAAGGACTTGGGAATGCGTACTGCTACTACACCGGTCGGGTTGTACTGGTAATACAGATGCCAGGTGCCATTGGCGTCCTTGAACATGCCGTTGGGGTCGTTCATGAAGCCCTTGGGAGGCGAGAAGTGGACCTGCGGTCTCAGGGGTCCGGTGTAGTTCCCCGGAACCGGCGTCCCCGTCGGAACGGCCGGGTTGACATAGGTGGTGGTTTGCGCCGTGGTGCTCACAGCGAGCAGAGCAGCGCTCACAAGGCCCAGAAAAGACACCATCCTTGATCCCCGGACTCGAAATGGCCACAGGTTGAGATGTAGAAGAGATGCGGTGGCCTCCAGAGCTATTACGGCATGTTGATCTTTCCCTCCTTATATAGCTCACGTGGAGTCGTTCCTTTGTTCGCCCTTCGATGGCTAGAACGTCTCCTCCTCCACATGGTCTGGAGATCACCCCATATTTACTCCAGGTTCCACGCAGTTAGCTGCATGGCGGTGCACCGAGGGTGAGGATACGGCCAATGTTGCTAGCTACTGTGTTGCAAATAGCTTCTTGGTCAATATCCATAGCACTAACCCGGCCAGGAATGTCACCCCGGGGCACGAACTTAGTTGCTCTTCTATACATCTACACGACTACGATTTCGTGGGCTTGCATAATCCATGTTTTTATGATATATATGAATATGTAGTAGACATAGCAGCCATAGTCGGTGTTTGGACGAATGATGGTATCATGGTGTACGCGTTAGTAGATCTAGACACACTGTATGATCTCGTGTGGACGGGTATATGTGGAGGAGGTTAGCTCTGGGGTCGGCTTTATTACATAAGAATGACGGCGCTTTTCTTATTGGTCTATCTGCGTAGTTATTACACTGCCGCCGATCTGACGTATGATACTAGTCTTTTAAGAGATAGCTTCGTAGATATAGAGTGGCGTACTGTGTGCGAGTCATTCTCGCTCAAGAGGCGTCAAGAGCTAGTTATGGCGCGCTTCATTTGTAACGGTAGCTCTCGAATGTTCATGTGATCTTGGAATTGTCAAAACTAGAGCCATCGAAGGCTTTGCGCATCAGATGCCGCCTCGGTGGCTTAGAGGAGATCATTTAAGCGAGTATGCTGTGTGGTCTGTCTTGGCCTCGACTTATGGTGTCTTGAGCGCGTAAATCGCCCTAGAGTACCCATATCATCTACGTTTTCTCTCCATTGAATTAGTATTACTGTTTCCGGGAGGACACGAAGAGATGATGCTACCGATGACGGCTGAGGGTTTAAGTAGTCTACAGCTAGGCAGTGATACTATAAGTCACGGTGATCTCATATTTCCGCGGAAACATACTCGCGGGGATATACAATACCTACGACTTGAGAGACGTTGTATACGTAAGGACCTTACATTAATTACTTGGCAAGATGGCATTCAGACGCCTAGCTCAGGAACCGTCGGTGCCTGTTCGGCCCTATTCTCTAGTCGTGCGGAGAAGCTCTTTACTCCGCACCAAGCCCAAACCTGACAGCTTGGGTATTGCTGTGTCTACCGCTGCGGGGTAACTACATGATTGGGGAATCACTTATTAGAGGGTATCTTTTTATTATTATTGATGTCTTGAACAATATCTCAATGAAGCGATGCTTCAACTTAGCGGGACTAAGGCAACAATGGCGAGGTCAGATGTGGTACCTATACAAACCACCTAGGCCTTAAAACCTAGCCAGAACATCACAATAGAATTATTCCCCATACAAAGTTCCCCGCTATGTTCCGGGAGGGTTAGCTCGATGTGTACCTGAAAACCGAAGGCTAACACACCGACTTCGCTGGGATCGCGACGGGTTTTTTTTTTCATGGGATGATACTGACCTACTTGTGATCAGAACTATTTCTCTTGACCATTACGCGTTATACATGCTAAGACAGTATGGGCTTCAAGGGCTCGACCAAATACCAAGAAGCCAAGACCCCTAACTGTTGGACTTTATTGGGGAACATTGATGTTGTGGGGTAATTAAGTAATTGGAAAGGCGACTAAATAAATAAGTACGGTGAGGGGTAGAGTCTGTGATTTCCGTCGTACCTTTCTGCAGTAGACTAATTGCTCCTTCACACTTATCTCATATTTTCCGTCGAGCTAGAAGATTTTGGGATCTCATATGAAGCTCTTGAATAAACTGTACATATTATGATTGTTGTCGAGAAACGTCTTGGAGCCGGCTCATCCCTGCTTTATAACATGATAACGATTGTAGTAATTTCATATACATCAATATACCACCAGTAGGAAGAACAGAAGCTGACACTAAGGAAGTTGAGTATACGAATGCAAGGTTAAGTTTCAGCGCTACCACATTCCGTCAAGGGAATCATCACCGCCAAGGCAGCGGCATTCTCCTGTTTCTGGTTAATAGATCCGGAAAGCTAGAGACGGGTCCTACCCATTTGAAGCTTGGCTGGATTCTCATGCGGGGCTTCTCCAGCAGAAAGCCCCCCCACGCAATCTCTCAGCCATCCCGATTTATTTCTCACTACCCATCGCGACTACGTACTTAGTCTTCCCTGAGCCATTCTCCACACAGCCAGACCCTGAGACTTATCGAAGAGCATTTCCTGGTCTCCAATGCCTTGGCAGTGAACAGAGCCTCAGACTACGACAAGATTCCATGGCACGGTCTGGTCTCAGGCAATGATACGGGTGCTGGCATGTCGCAGAAATGCGATTTCATGAATGCTAATCTACACTGGAAGACTAATCCAATCACTATTTGAACATCGGGATAGTTTAATCATCTCAATCTTGCGAATTTAATGAATGGGCTAGTATTAGGGGTGTTATTCTATTCGACAAGTATGTGAGCGCCTAGCTGCTTGACTGATTTCGCTGATCTTGTGAGCTGGATTCCTTTTTCTTCTTATTTATCCAGAATAATAAAGGGGATAGTTGACCAACTGTAGCCATTGAGCGTCTTGTAGCAGTTGTGCGATTTGAGTAAGAGCAAGCTCACGTATGAAATGATAGTAGTATAGTATCGCGAAAGTTATATAGTAGACCTCTACATTGAATCTTAGTATTAGCAGCGAACCAATAGACGCTTCGCTATCGTTCTCGCGATACGCGTTAACTAAACTTAAACTTCTTTGGCTGCTGCTGTTTCCTCGTCTGCTTGTTGTATCTATTTGTCTTTCAACTCAATTCTCCAGTGGCACAGAGTAGTTAAGCGGAATCTAGCACATGGGTTACTCTAGGAATTGATTATGACATGGGGTTCCTTGAATGCACCTTTACAATGAAAAGAAATTGTAATAATAAAGCGTTCGTCATTTTTATCCTTATAGTGGTATTGGTATTAAAGTTATATTTGAGTTTAAGACTGGTGATAAAAAGCCTGTAACTAGGTATTTACTACCTACTACGGGTTTTTCTCCATCGCAACGTCTTTAAACACAATGTAACAGTGAGAATGACTTTGAATAGCGTAGCATCCAATTAGTGTTATTTATTAGAGTTATTATGATTTAATACAATGGCTGACCGTCAAAATTGGTTAAACGCCTTATGTGTAATCCATGATGCGATTGAAGTCACGTTTCGAGATTATACTTTTATCGTCTTCACACCATCAACCGAACATGTCCCAGCGGCCCCATCGTCAGGCTTTATGCCGAAGCCTTAGCAAGGTTTGAGGCGAAGTTGGCGTCTTTGAAGGGAACATTCGCCGAGCCGAAATCTGTGTTCTCGAGCGCGGTCCGCGCAGCATCAGTCAAATTCTCCCAGGCGATCAACGGCTGCGAGCCACCTGTGGCAGTGGTGGTTCCGAGCTGGTGGTCAAGGGGCCAAGTGCTATAGTACTGAATTTTGGCACGGGTGCCGTCGAGAGGGAAGTTGCTGGTAATGGTGTCAAAGTCACCATGGGCTGATGTGGAGAGCGCTACGATCTGGGGGTTGGCGGCGGTCGCGCTGTCGAGCCATACAACAATGGCTTCCCAGTCATGGCGGTGACCTAGGCCGGAAGATGGGGAATCCTTGGGCATGTACCTTTACGCCATGTAAGTAGATGATTGGAAGTGGTTGCGAACACAAACAAACAGGGCGACTTACCAACTGTACATGAGGGCGTATCGGCTTCCATATTGTACGCCTCGGGTATACACCTGTCCAGTGCTGCTAGAACATCCGCCACTCGAATCTCCGGTTGGGGCAAGACCACCGCTTTAATCGCAAAATAGTTAGCTTTCATCCGTTTCAGCCCAAGTTAAGTATTGATGACGTACCCGGTGTTACCAGCGGCGTCGACCGCGGGGAATGGCACGCAGCCGTTCACGACCTTGAGCTCGGGCTTGAACTTTAGCGCAAGGGCCGATGCTGACTCGGCAAAGCCAACAACCGCATCAGAGTTGATCACAGCCCGTGGCGCGAGGGCTGCGGCATTGCTGCCGACGCCAGCAGCGATGAGGGACAAGACGACGTTGGCGCGCATGATGTTCGATCTGTGTTCAAAAGAGCGGAATGGGGATGGAATCGAGGGTGAGGGTACCATCTACAGCGCACAGCGCAGAGAACGATGCAGTCTTTATACCCCGTGCGAGGGAGTATCGATTTCGGGTTTACGGTTTCGGGATCGCGGCGGGACCCCTTTCGGGACTTAGTCGTCGGGGCACGTCCCAGATGGAGGACAACTGGCAGCGTGGTATTCCGGTTTCTGCGCAGCGCATGCCTACTGCTTGTAGATGACACCCACTAGCAACTTCAACCTCAGACACGTTGGTCAACCACGATGAACGGAACCCTGCTGGTTGACGCAAGCCAATGGCGGGGCGCCATCCCCACGTGCATTGAAGCGCGCCATCGACAGCTCAGGGCGCGCTCAGAGGAAATTTGAAGGTGTTCGGTCGGTCGATTTAACTCTTTTTGGTGGATCTATCAATGCACGAATTGTGGAGGACAGCTGGTGTAGTGGCGACAGATCGACTATCTACCTGACCATTATTCTCTTGGCAAAGCCACCTAGACTGGCCTAGAAGGAAATGGTAGAGTTTCCATTGGCGCTTTAGGTAGACTTCTCGCCCGCCTGTAGAGCATAGCGAAAGGACTTGCAAACTACAAGAGTAGTAGTAGTAATATGGACGTGTGAGATCTGAATCTTGTAGTACTCACCTCTAGAAAATGCCATCAAATGAGAACACGCCGAGACATGCTATCAGCAGGTTTACAGACGATCTAGAGTCACAGCTGGAGGCACTATGGCGCAGTGGATTTTGAAACAGGCCGGTGTAATAGGGCTTGCCCCTGGATGTTTGGCTTGGCTAAAAGCTTCTAGAATGTGTAGAAGCCTCTTGGAGCTGACTTCTTAAGGCTGACAAGCAAAACAAGAAAGCCAAGGGAGGGAATCAAGAAGGATCAATTGCTACCCGAAAGTAAGGAATGTTTTGAAAGCCGTGCGCATTTCGTAGCTTCCAGCACAGCCACGAAAGTATGGCTTGATTGCCCGCACTGCCTCGACAGCGAATTCGCGCACTACGAGTGAACGTGAGATTAATGTTGTAGAAGGAGAAGCAACGCAGGAAGATTAGGAATCCACCGTCCGGGGTAACCACTATACTCTCCGCCGTCCCTTCCCCCCCTAGAATACTGCATTAGGTAGCTTTGGAGGTACCTAACACAGGATAAAAAATACACTAGCTTAAAGTTTCCAGGTAAGGAGCGAGGCCCTATGGAATACATAGTTGTATCCAAATCGCAAAGCACCCGGACGTAACAGCCAGGTACCTAAGACAGACTCAAACCATGACTATTAGGTGGGCACGTTTGCGCTCACAGTGTTTTCGGCAGCACCCTCTTTTTCCAGAGCAACAACAGCATCGAAGTCGACATATTTCGCTTTCAGTTCGCCCTTCCAATCCTCTAACGTGATCACCCTACCCCCAACCAGAACCGACCCATCCTCAACCTCGTCCAGGACTGCCTCATCCCGCTTGCCAATGTGGTAGAAGGTGTGGTCCTTGTCGCAGATCTTATTCTCTAATTTACCTGCTTGCAGCTTCTCGTAGCACTTTTCGTCGAACTGGATATTGCCGAAGTCGTCGGCGCATGTCCACATCCCAGTCGCGTACGTCCACGAGTCGCCGCAGCCGTCGCAGGAGGCGATCCCCATGTAGGGTATCTCTAGTTCCTTCTCGTCACTCGACCCTGCAGCCTCGTCTGGGTTCGCTAGCGTACCATCGGCCGGTACTTCTCCATCTACTACCGTCTTGTCTTGTTTCTCCTCTTGCTTGGCCTTCTTCTCTTGCAGCTCCTTTTCCTTGGCTTTATACGCGGCCATGGTTGCTCTACGTGCCTTAGCCTTGAGATCCCAAGCAGCGAAGACGTTCTCTTCGTCCTGCAGAGTCGAGAACACCCTACTAAGGTCCCAGAACGAGGTCTCGTCGTTGTCCAAGTCATCGTCGGAGAGCATCTCGAGCGCCTGCTTAACGGTAGCTTTGAGTATCTTCCTCGCCCGCAGGTCATCACCGCGGAGGTGGAAGTACCGCGCAAATGCGAGATTAGAATCGGGTCTAGCATATGTCGTGGTTCCAAAAAGCTTGTATAAATTCTCAACCTTGTCGACGATGGCTTCAACCTTCTCTTGCTTCGTATCCTTGGACGTAGCTAACTTTGTATAGACCGGCACGATATCAGCCGGGAGGTAAGTAACTACCCAGAGCACGTGATCTTCTTCATGGAGTTGGGATCTATCTTCGAAAAGCCTTTCCAATATCGTACACCCTGCCTCTTCGCGTCCCATAGTTTTGGCTAGAGAGACCCCGTACTGTCGCCTAAATGCATACAAATCAAAATAATCAGCCTTCCCGGTGACAACCTTGGAATAGAGCTTATCGAGAATGTCCCAACGACCAGTGGACTGGACTGCGCCGTCGAGGCAAGTGTTGAACCGTTCAGAAATTCCTCTTGTTTGGGCGATGAATTTAGTAATGTTGTTTGTGTCCTCGTCCGTGTCCGTGTCCACTATCAGTTTTTCAAGAAACAGGATGATCGATTGGAACTCTTTTCGCTCGGCAAGCGCTTCCAGGATAACGAAATACTGTCTAAAAAGGGAACGGCTCTCGTCAAGACTCTTCAAATACGCCTCAACTGCGAGCGCAGTCCTATCGGTAGACCTCCAGTATGTATCGCCCAAGTCAATAAGCATTTCTGCAAGGCTCGTCTTGTTGGTTTTCTGAGAGTGCCATTCAGCATTATTTGCCAATCGCTCGATGAGACCACTGAGAATAGCTACGGCTTCATCTTGCGACTCAACAACTCTTGCAAGTGTCCAAGAGGCCCTCCAGTTGTCTGGGTCCAGCTCTAGTGCCTTTCGTGCCCTAGCTTCGGAATGTCCGTTAGTGATGTGTTCTCCACGAACATAGAGTAGTAGATTGGCCATCTGAGTCTCCCAGAGCGTGTCCTTATTCACGCCCAACGATTTCTGTGACCAGTCTTCGACGAGCTGTATCCCTTCAAGGGTTGGCTTCCAGAGATAGTCAAGAGAATTAGATTTCTCTTCGAGATCAGGCCCTTTATCGGTCCACTGCTCTTATTAGAAATTGAAGTCTTACACCATCAAAGGTCGATTTGTCCCCGCGTCACATACCTTTTTAAGAAACCCTCTTAGTAGCACAAACATATCTAGGGATTCTGACCTCGTCGATTTCTCTCTAAAGAGCTTCTTCGCAGCAAGTTTCGACCCGAGCTCGAATAGCACCTCGTGATGATTCGCATCGGTAGTGTTATACGCCATCACCAGTTGCGCATCTGAAACTCCCTCAATAACGGCCGAGTCCTTAAACCACGTGCTGATCAGACCAACCCCGTCATCGGAAAATATCCAGGAGTGCCAATTTGGTGGAATTGACTGGCTAGAAAAGACACTATCCACTAGAGATCCCGTACTAGAACCTGAGCTGAGAAGAGATTGGATTCCATACTCTTCAGTGAAGAGTCTTACAAGCATTTTTCCAACCTCGGCTTTAAGATCACGATCTGCCAACGAGAGGTCGGTAGCTTTCAAGTGTTCGTAAAGGCAATCGTAGGAGTAGGCGTGCATCTTCTCTGTCTTGTCCGTGCGTTGCTCGACCAGGCAACTCAAGCATCTCAGCGCCAGGGTGATATGGGCGTTGTCTGCATCGTAACATATGTAGTTGGCCTTTCTAACTAACTTTAGGTCGAAGAACTCATCGAATCCGAACTTTTCGTAGACGTCAGGAGGGCAAATGTTCGACAAATAGTGCTTGAGCATATTGACTTCGGCGGGTTGGATCTCTATGAAGCCGCTAGAGCTTTTATCGTCACTCCTTTCTCGCTTCTTGAGAGGAATACTGTCCTTGGCTTCTGATAACTTGTAGTCAATGTCCCCATCAGAGATGTGAAATAGCCGATATTTAGTCGAAATCTTGGATTCCAAGGACAAGAGAGAGGCTTGCTGGTCTGTCACCTTGCCCGCTCGCAATGCTAGTGCGGCCTCCATATGACTCGGCTGTAACCAAGCGCGCCCATCGTTAACCCAGAGGATAATCTCATTAATTTCTGCAATTTCCTTAGGTGTCCTTTCCTCATTGAGCTTCTTAATCTCTGCTATAATTTGATCAGGTCGGGTCTGACCTGCTGCCTTAAGACAATCATCAATCTCGGTGGGATCGCCGCCGGACTTCGCAATATTGTCAAGCACCTGACTAAGCTTGTAGTAGTCACCACCCGTCGCGATCTTGAGATCTTCCAGAATCCGGTCTCTTACTTCTGAAATGTCCGGCCGACTACGGTCTTTCAGCATATCCATGCCGTCCATGCGAGCCGTAATATACAGCTCTATATCCTGTGCGTTGGAAGCTTCTAGTTTGATTTTGTCAAACTTAATACCACCTGCTTTCTCTAGAATACCGAACGTGTTCGTATTTCCGGTTAATAGAACGCGAGTCCGCTGGCGCGCGGGATTGACCGACAGCTTCTGCAAGAGCTGGGTAAGGCCATCGACATCGTCACCGAGGCCATCTACCACAATGAAGAAGACGCTATCCATATTAACTCGCTCCTCGTTCTCGAATAGCAGTTGCGTCCACATGTCTTCATAGTGATTCTTGAAGAATTTGGTCTTCTCACAGATGCCAGCGACAGATTTCAGGAACGGCTCATCCGCTTTGGCAAGTTGCCAGAGCAGACTTTTAGACAGAGAGTTCGCAATATCCCTCTTGATGGATGTCGCCTTGGAATCCGTTTGGAGGAAATAATAAGCTACAGCAGATCTGGAGGCGAATATATCAGCGGACCTCAACTTCTGTAACAACATGACAATATTAGCTGCAAGGAGAGTTTTGCCCGCGCCATCTCCGCCTTCGAGACCCAGGATCGGCTTAGCCGAGTCGGATCCTTTCAACCAGGACGTGAAGAGTGGATTTTTGCTAATCCACGCGCCAGTCCCGTCAATGAGCTCCTTCTTGTGCTTAAACCACACCTTTTTCCAGTCATCTACTGGTTCCTGGGTGTCACCCGAGATGGCAGACGACTCAAACTCCAAGGCCCCAATGAGGGTTTGCTTTCGCTTCTTTGTTTCAATATCGCGCTTCTGCTGGTTCTTGTCATCCACAAGGGAGTAAGTCAAAGCTAGGTTCTCCTTCGTGTTCACAGCTGCCTCGTTGCTAAACCTAAAGGTCTGGGCCGCCACTAGGCCACGTTCCTTGTCTACCAAATTCTTCATCTGGGATAGAAGATCCTGAACACCATCGTCATTGAGAAACATTTGCTTCATAAAGGCAGCAAACTTAGCGCGCTTTTGCCTCAATTTCATGCTGCGATCGCATATCTCCACAAAGATATAGAGGTGCTGGCAAGCTACTTTGGTCAACTTCGCGTCCATTTCGGTCTTGGTATATTCGGAGAGCCTATCGAGAAACTGGGTGCACTTCTCCAGCAGCATGGCTAGACTCTCGAAGATTCCCTCGTATCCTTTCCAAGCCTGAATCACGAAGGTCAAGGCATTGTAGCAAGTGTTTGCTGGCTGGAACACCTGCGCATCTTATCAGGAGCGGCCCAGCAGGCAAGTTGTAGATTATACATACCTGGGATGCACCGTCGGCAACGATGCCGCCAATGGTTTGGATGCATTGCAGAGTTTGGTTGAAGATCTTCTTTACGGCGCCGTACTTCCCGGCTGCCTTCTTATCGTCGGCCTGCGCGTCATCCAAGCAGTACAGGACCTCGTCGATGCTGAGACCTGGCTTAATCATGGCGCGGTCACCTCCAGCCATTTGGAGTACCCGGTCCTCCACTTGTTTCCAGACTTGGGAAATTTCATCGCTGCTGTTGGCAGCAAATGGATACCTAGCTGTGATGGGGCTAACCGGTGTGGTAGCTGTCGCCATCGCAGCGATTTTCCGAACTGTCACCGAATCGGCAACCAAGTTTTACTGCTTCTTCGGGGAGAGGGGCGTATTAAATATAAGCGGAAGGCGGATTCACTAGGAGAACACGCATAGAGAAGACAAGAACAAAAAAAAGTCTTCGTGGGCACGAGCTGGAGGTAGTATATCATCCCATGCTGATGGGTGGAATGGCCAGACTGAGCTGTTGTCTTTTTATTGGCCGACAATACGAATAGGCGGACTTGGTCAAGGCAGCAACCTAGCATTTACCGAGAAATTTTGGCATAGCGCTTACCCTTTACACTTGGAGAACGGCATGCCTCCATTCTCGGGTGGGACGGCAGATAATAATTGCTGATCTTCTCACGAGGGCTACTGCCTTCGAGCCCGACGACAATCATACGAATCCACCTCAATCTTACGCTTTACCAGAGGTAGTTGGAAATGCGACCGGACAGTCGCTACCCCAAGCCAAGATATGAGGTTGTTGTGGACCCAGTCTCTAGCCTTGTCGGCACTGAAAATGATAAACAATAGACGGCATAGAGCAATGCACCTTATCTAGGTAGAGTCAAATGAAAATATCGAGATCCTAAATCGAATTGTGACCGCTTGGCTAACCGGAAATACTCAAACTACTTTAGAAAGAGCCCTTTATGGCACATATTCGGGCATAATCCAGCTCTAACTTTGTTTCGAAGACTATTATTGAAGTAATTAGGAGCCTTGCTAGATCATCAAGCCATAAATAGCTTGCACGATTTGGTAATGAACGACCAGCGCGTAGCTACAAGGTTTAACCGATAATCGGACTAGAGTCTGCTGTTACAGTCTCATTCAGAGCTTCTCTCGTCTGTCTTCTTACAAGTTTCTCTAGCTTTAGAGTACTTTCCTTGCCTTATCGACTATATGAGATGCTAAGGTACTTCGCAAATAGCAAGAAGATAGTAGAAGCGCTTGTGAACATGGACACAGCGGTAAATACTATAACCCAATGATAGGGTAACGATGAAGTCTCACTCGACTTTGAGATTGAAACTAGAGTTCCTCCAATAGGCCCGGCAAGCACATTCCCGATACCTTTACCGAAATTGAGCAAGGTGAAGACAATTGGCCCCGATGTCACATCGTCGGTTATAGCGGTGCTCATCCTCGCCCAGATGGCAGTGAACCCTGCACCGAAGAACCCATACACAATGGCAAAGAAGACCAATACCGGGAGGGACTGAGCTAGTCCCCATAAAGTGAGACAAGCAACTGCTGCAACGAAGGTTGACGAGCAAGCTAATATGTTAAGTGGCACTTTTTGGTCCGATAGCAGGCCGAAGGTAAACTGACCACCGACCTGAGAAACACTCATCAACGCGAGGAGAAGCGCGCCGGTCTTGCCGCCAAGTCCCAAAGTTGACGCGAAGGAGGGAAGATATAAAGACGGGAAAAAATACCCAAATCCCTGCAACAGGTTTGAAACGGAATATACCCAGAATAGGGGAGTCCGGAAAAACGCCAAGTTGATTTTGGGGATGCTAGCGCGCTCCGAGGGCGGCAGACGGCCCTTCAAGAAAGGAATGAATGGCCCCGTGAGCAGCGCGAGCGCTATAGCGACTGCGCGAAGCGTCGTCCTGTACCCATATCTTTCCAAAAGGGCTTGTAGCACGAACGGCATAACAGACCCCGAGACGCCGGAGGCGCCGCAGAGAACGCCGTATGCCATCCCACGACGTGCGATCCAGTACTCATTCACCATGCTGAGAATAGGGTAGTAGAATATTAAGAAGCCGATGCCATACGCCACGCCTTGGGTGAGGATAAGTACTTCTAGAGTGGACGCGAAGGACCCGAGCGCGAGAGCAGCAATGCAAATCGACCCTGAGAGACTAATAAGTCACTGACACCACCTCCAGTTTATTGATAAGGACGAGACATACATCCGATGTAAATCATCCGCCGCCGCCACCGCTGATAGCGCTGGATAAACGGCATGACGACTGGCGCGCCGAGGTAGCCGAATCCGGAGGCTATGGTGCCCACGACGGAGATGTAGCGATTACCGGCGAACTGAGGGACTTGGGAGTAGTATTCTTGGAAGACGCCGAAGGAAAGCGGGAACCCTATGTTCAGTGTCACTATCGAATGCAAGGATTAATCGGATAGGGGCCCGGAGTTTACCCCATAGTAACGCCTCAAACACGAAGGCGGCGGAGAGCAGCTTCCAAGCTGCAGGTCCTCCATCTACAGGTGCAAGCTCCTGCTCCATCCCTGTCCCACTAGCGGAATTGCCCTCCAAATCCTGCAATATGAATACCGGAGATGTTCTTTCGCAGTCCCTCAAGTCCGAAGGAGTGGACACCGGATGAGGTCGCGTGATAGTCACTAATTCCGTGTTGCAGACACTCATCGCGGATATTTCAGTTTTAGCAAGATTATGCGGGAGGATGGCCGGGATAGCAATGGCGAGTGTCTAAAGAAGCTGAAGTGTGCTTGTTGATTTTGCAAGAGTAATAGTGCCGCCGATGTGAATTATACTCGGTTCCGGAAACATAGTTCCGGAGACATGGATGCCGAGGAGCAGGGGTCGGCCGATGTCGACGGACGTCCGCGCTACCTTGTTGGGTATAGCGCGCCGAGTACGGCACTTTTGACAACTCATAAGTCCCGATTATATCGATGCTTGGAGCAGTGGAAGTATTGAAGCCTAATTTAGATGTTCTTAAGTTGGGATTTCTAGGCTTGAGAGCCCTAGTAGCTTGCTGTCGTCGATTTTAGATTCATAGTTCTGTCCTCATGTGCTCCGCAACAGGGACAATTCTGGCTAGGGGCTCTTCAGCTGATTGACTGGGTTGCTTGTTCGTTCTTAGAGTTGGCAGACATGGTCAATCCATAAATAGGGGTATATGGGGTATTAAAATAGTGAATCTTATGCATCGCGGAATTTCGCTACTTCCCACGGCGTTTGGCGGAGTTACTACCCTCCCCCGAAACTGTCGGGGGTTTATATCACAGAGTGAATGGAAGACCCATAGCAGCCAGGAAGAATAATGCAGTAAAGGGATCGATTGAGAGACTAATTGATTCCCGGTCCTACGCATATAGCCAAAACCGTAGATATAACCACCTTATAGAGTCTGATTACTTCATCTCATGACGGAAACATCAATATAACGATCACAAATCCGCCACATACAAAGTAATATGTTGGCATCGTGACTACATCGACTTTTTAAATGTAAGCATCAAGCTCTTCGAGTAATGAGGTGACCTGACTGCAACGAAAGAAGCCTGTCGTCAATCACCAATTCCTAACCTTTTCAGACTATAGCAGATTGAGAGTGAACACCTAGAAGTCTTCTTATAGACTGGCTTTTAGGAGTTATGGCGGCTGCGTAATAGATGAGGAGATATAAAATGGGTATTGGCTAATAGAGTTGAACAGAGATTAGTATAAGGCAACGAGCGAATATAATTCTTACGACCTTTATCCTTTCTTGGCTACAGTACATTATCCGCGCAGGTTCTCAGCCGCGGCTTTCTGCATGTTTCGCACCCCATCAGCCAGCTGTTCACAAGTCAAAACAAAACCCCAGCCGCCGTCGCAGTTGTACTCAATAGATTGTTGCGCAAAGGATGGGCTCGTTGTAGCCGTTCCATCGCTCAACAGGAGGCAATCCCAGCCTTTCGTGTAAGCGTCTTGGATGCTACCACCGACGCACTGGTCGGTATTACACCCCGCAAAGAGTAAAGTTTTGATTCCGCGGGAGGTTAGAGCATCCTCAATCCCAGTTCCTCCCCAGAAGCCAGACAGAAGATTTTTGTAGATATTAATATCGTTCTGCTGAGATTTCGCGCTAAGGGAGCGCCAGAATCTGGAATTCCACTGGTCCTTCATTAGCACCTGGCCACCGTCAATTGTCGTACCATCTTCAAGCTCAACTAGTCCGATATCCGATCCTAATGGGCCTAGCTTCTTGTGGCCAACGAAGTTGGTGTCGGCCGCGAATCCTTTGATGATAGTCGGGGGCATCTCGTCAATATCGTCCTCTGTCACGCCCCAGCCGAGCCAAACGATCGGGATACCGGCCTTTCTGCAAGATGGGATGGCGTGTTTCAGAAGCTTATTTATCACTTGCATACCAAGACTGTCGGAGGGCCGACCAAGTTCTGGGGCTACGAAGTAGTTCTGTAGGTCAATTATGACCAGTGCTGTCTTAGAAGGATCTATCGCAACTGGACCGCTCTTTGTCTTCAGCGGAATGCGTGGAAAGATGAGCGGGGAGGTTGGCGAAGGAGGATGAGTGAGGTCATATCCTTTATCTTGCGAGTACAGCCAAAAATTCTTTCCGCCGATGACCTCAGTGCCGCCAGAAGACATGTTGAAGATTTTTTATCAGATTCAAGCTAGGCAAGATCACTAAAAGAGAATAGCAAGGGAAGAGGTTCTCGGTTTCTAGTCGAAGTAGTATCAGAAAACCCACCCTTAGTGTACCCCTAAGCGCCAGCTTATGCTCAGACATGTCACATTTGAATATCAACAGGTAACCTGCTAAAATTACTGCACAAGACCACAATAAAGAGGATGTAGCAGCCATATGCTGTATCTGAAACGTTGCCTTACGCATTCTTTCAGCAGCTTCAGTTAGATCGTGACTTACGCGGTCGCAACCGAAATTCTTAGACAGCCATAACATCTATAATATTCCGGGGGTCAGTATAGTGCTGAGATTGTAAAACTGCGAATGTAACTAATTTATTTTCATTAACCATATAGGTGATTTGAAGACCTGTTGCAAATATTACAATAAGAATTGGAATATTAAGTTCATTTTTTGGCACAGTGGTTATTTCCAACAAGACCTCATAATTACCTAGTCTGGCTATCCCAACGTACTAAGGGGCTGCCGTCGCCATCGTTAGTTACGGCACTCAGATGTAACATATAAGAAAAATTGAACCGATTCATAGCTAAATATTTAACTAGATAAAACTGTAAACATAGTAATATTCATAATAGTTGTATTGGTGTTAGAATTGGTTGAAGAGGGGTTAAAGAGCTGGAGCTTGTGAGGTAGCTATTATTTGGTTAGCAAAGTAGTAGTGGGTTACTGCCAAACTAGGCTTAGTCTCATCAACGAATAGTAAATGTCGCCCGTACAGGGTATATGCCTGCTAGAGTAGAGGGGTGAGCGCTCTGACCGCCGCTATTAGGCCGTACTGCGTGTTCACCGGAGCCATAATAATGCCTACCTAACTTGATGAGTGCATTAATTGACAATTACTAAACGCCTCACTTTACTTATAATTCTTCTATGCCTTTTACCTAGACAACTACCCAGGCACGATTGACACTCTCTATGAGCGCCAGCCGCAACAATGAACCCCTTGCAGCCTCTAGCAAACCACCAATTCAACCCATTCGAGCCTCATCCGGAGCTTGATGGCGTTGAAGGGCCAGACCCCAGCGATGTAGACTGGGTCGGCAACAGCGATCCGTTTGGCATGTTCGCTTCTAGAGGCATGGCTCCCCCCAAGATGCCATCACCAACTGAAGTTCGGCGGGAGGCAAAAGACCGGTCTACCAATATTTTCGCCCACTATGAGAAACTGAAGAGCACTCTCGAGCGCCATGAGGCCACGATACAGAAACGGTGGGAGAAGAAGACCAGAACACAGCGCCTCGGTATCCTGTTGCAATGTTGGCCAGGCATGCCACTCACACACCGTCCCGACTTCGCCACCTTCCGCAAATACAATGGGAACTTGAACGGCATTTCCACGCAGCACCGCGCGTCTTTCATTTGGCCAATCATCAACCAAGAGGATCTAGGGGACCCCAAAACTTTGACTCTGCTACTCAATTCCCGAGGGCGAAACCACCCGCACCTCTTTGCAGCGTCGGATGGGGAAGGGATGCATCTCGGGAAAGTCACAATGGCTGTCGTGCCCATCTTCCTTAATGAGTATGTCATGACGTTAAACGGGATGAGTCGACAAGAGGACTACGGAAAACTGATCGCTTGGGAGGAGCACGAGGACGCATTCGACTGGATGCACACTCGCAAACAGTTTCTTCCAGGCGAAGGGCTTCTGATCCTGGAGTTCCAAGAACGCCTGCTCGAGTTTCTCGTCAATTGCTGCAAAACGATTCTCCATGATATTCCCTTCGATCAGATGACTAGCAATCAGTTCGCCATTCAACCTGAACCGCCGCTAAAAGAAAGCCTTGACTCTACGGGCTTCTCTACTTTGAGTATTATGGCCAAAGAAGCCCCTTACAGGCCGCCCGCCAAATTGGATCTGGAAAAGATCGAGTCCCTCCTCTCAGCTCGAACAGTACGGGCGGAGGATCACATCTGGTCATTGCGTGAGGATCCAAGTTACTTTGCAGAGACCATGCTCGACATGAAAGAGCATCTCATAACTGTCAATCCAACCACGAAGTCCCCACTTGACGACCTCCAGTGGTCCCGCGTGATTAGCTCCGTCCTTTTTGAGTCGTTCGCTCAAGTTGAGAGCTTCACAGAGCTCCGGAACCAAGCAACCCGTCTACGAGAGCTTTCCAGGAAGTACGGCCCCGAATTATCCCCTCAAAAGGATCTGCCGGAGGAATATTTGGCTGCTTTGCTCAGATTTCGGCATTACCTTAATCAGTTGACGAAGGGGGCGATGGGCCAGTTGAAACTGTCAGTGGCTGCTTCGCCACCCTTGAGGGCCTTTTTTATTCGAATTGCCCCTAGCTCATCCACGGTGCAGGTTATATCGAGCAATGCGGTCAAAAAGGACAAGGTCGCGCAGCAGCTCATCTGGCTACTTCAGACTTTATGGGAAGACGGCCAAGATCTATTCTTATGTCGCATGACCGTAGTTATCGATGAGCTTGATAGACTATTGAAAGCGGAGCCTAGAGCCCTAGAACTTGTATCCCCGTACATTGCAATGCTTATTAGCGAGCTGTCTGTTACAGGCGAATGTCTGAGGCAGCTCGAGATATTCCAACCCTGGGCCAATGGATTCGAGGGAGCTCTTGTTGACAGAGAAGAGGGGATAAAAAAGGAATTCAAACAACACAACAGAGCAATGGCACAAGTACTTGAAACTTTCAAAGAGCAGAACATCACTACCTTTTGCCATTTGGCAGATCCCTCAGGTGGTAAATTCCAGTATCCGGTAGGAAAGCGCCGAAGCAAGGCAAATATCGAGACCCTTCGAAGGTCCGAGGAGAATCTGGACGTATTCTGGAATGCGGTGGATGATTTGCTGTACCGGAAAGCTGGAAATCTGAATAGTACAGCTTATAAGCAAACTCTCTCACAGCCGCGCTACCTACAGCGCACGCCGGAGTGGGTTGAGCCAGCTCCCAAGAAAGAAGCGAAGTCAGACCCGGATCATAAACAAAACAATAGGTCATACGAATACGTGGCTCCCTCTTCTCGGCTGTTTCAAGGGACAGAGTCTACCTCCTCCGCGCGGGCCGAAGCTTTGGCATCGGGAGCCGGCAAGACCAAGGTCAAGCGTCATGGAATACCGGGGGATGGACCGACAAGCGAGAATGAGGAAGCGCCGCTGCCTCCGGGAGACTTACCGGATGTCCAACCGACATTCAAAGTGGATGCCCGGGCGATCAAGGTCTTCCGCACCGTCTTCTTCGACCCGGCTGCCAACACGTCGGCCGGCGAGGTGACCTGGCGCGACTTCCTACATGCCATGGGCTCCACGGGTTTCACGGCTCAAAAACTGTACGGGTCCGTCTGGCACTTTCAGCCCACGACGCTTGATGTAGAGAGAAGCATTCAGTTCCACGAACCGCATCCTCGAGGCAAGATCCCGTTCCTGGTGGCCCGGCGTCATGGCAGAAGGCTGAGTCGCGCGTATGGTTGGTATGGTGCCATGTTCGTCTTGAAAGAGAACAAGTAAGGCGTGGGTCGGCGAAGAAGCGACGAGGACACCGACATTTGTGTATGAATACCTAAATGCGTGTTCGCTGCTGTTAAAAAGAGTCTGCTCCGACTTCTAGGTGTGTACTGGTGATTCTGTGTGGTCGATCGCCGGTCGGCAAGAGCAGCTGTGTAAAGATGCCTCCGCTTCGTCACATACTCTCTATCTCCTACCTTCTAACATTTAGCCCCTCGATGACTCCTCGCGATACATCTTGCGGGTGGTTTCGCTCTTCGCCCTCGGCGAAGGCACGGCGGGCCACAACGGGAGCGGCCTGCTGACGCGGTGCGCCTATTTGTTGCTTTCGAATTAAGCATTAAAGGCTATATACCTAGCTGTGGTCGAGATCGGATGTGAGGATTAAAATTTCTAGATAGGCTAGTTCAGGTACACCAAATACGACGTGAGGAGAAGCGTGGGGTACAAAGATATGATCTACGTGCTATACATTAGCGATCTCGGTTTGGCGAAAAAACCGTTGGAGCTTATGCTAGGATGCTTCAAAAATAGAAGCAGCTAAGACAAAGCAGGATAGTAGGAGCAATAAGCCAAATTTTTAAATCCAAGTACACACAACCCCTTAATTCTTCCTCAACACCACCATCCTGCCCCCCGTACTCGCCTCCTCCAATATCCCAAACGCCTCCGTACTCACAACCTCTACAACGCCCACATCCCGCAACCTCTCCACCTCGGCCCTATACCCCCCACTCTCCCAGACCTCATCATGCACCGTCGCAGCAACCAAGCCACCCTTGGCCGTGAGTCTCGCGAACTCCACCAACACCCCAGGCCCAACATGCGCCTTCGTCAACGTGCCCACGCACATCACGACATCGTAGCTCCCATCCCCCCCCTCGATGCCAGCATTTAAATCCGCGGTCCGCAGGTCCCGGTACACGCCCTTAGCGGCCGCGACGGCGAGCATGCCGGCGCTGAGGTCCACGCCGTCGAGCGCGAAACGCCCCGCGAGCGCGGAGCGCGATAGGCTGGCGCCTACGAGGCCTGTGCCGCAGCCGGCGTCGAGGATGCGCAGCTGCTTGGTGGAGGTAGTGGGGGGTGAAGATGGGGGTGAAGATGGGGGGAGGTGGCGGATGACGGCCTCGACGCAGCGCCGCGGCGAGGCGTACCCCTTCCCCGTGTTGTCGGCGTCGTAGGCGCCGGCCCACTCGTCGTATAGGCGCTGCGCGGCTGCGGTCCCGGATAGGGCGTAGGCGCGCTCGAGGTACTGGTCGCTGCGCGCGGGGGCGGCGGCGGCGGTGGGTGCGGGGGACATTTTGGCGGGGTTATTTAGGTTTGGTTAATGCCAACCTGTCTTGGTAGTATTTAGCTGAATAGCGCTTTCTTGCTTTCCGAGATTTTGAATACAGGGGGGGGAAACACTGCGTGCGAGGAAGTTTAATCTTCGATAATTAGGTAGCTGCAAGCTGTCAAGGTCCTTATAGCATTGCTCATTGCCGGGTTAACGCATAAAACAGTTGGCGATTCTGGCTTGTTATTTCCTTAAAACAAACCCATTTCACTGAAAACGGGATAGAGTTAGTTGAGTAGGGGGTGGCATGTAGTGGGGCCATTGCCTGAGAGCAAGCGCTAAGGAGGCGCTAATGCCGGCACTTCGCTGCCCTTGTTATACCTGTTTCGGGCAGCGCTCCCCACAGGTAAAACAATACTTTGACTGCTTGACAGATAACTTGACTAACCAAGGCACAAATAAAAGGTTTGAATTTATTTGCAGGCAAATCAAATATTTCTTATTTTACTTGTGTTTGCTAGTTATTTGCAAATAATTTATTTTTTTTTTTGATTTTTTTTTGTATAAAAAAAAAGCTATTTAGAAAGTATATTCTATAATGATTTTGTTAAAAATATAAAGGGTAAATTAAGCCCTATATTTTAGTGCTAAAAAGATCTAACTAAAAAGAGGTACTTTTTGTTTCAAGAGGTTTTATTTATATATTTATTTTATATATTAAAAAAAAATCTTTTAAAATAACAGTAATATAATAACAACAATAATAAACTAATTAATTTAATTAATTTAAAAAGTTTATTTTTAACAATTAAAAGTTTTATATATTTTTTAAGTTTAAAACTAAAACTATTTATAACAAAATAATAGCTTAATTAATTAAATAAAATAGTAAATAATAATTTTACTTTTTTTATTAAATAAAAAAACTTTTATTAATAAAATAAAAAGTTTTTAGTAAAAATATTATAATTAAAAATTAAAAAGTTTGTTAATTATTTTTACAATTTTATAAACTGATTTAAATTAATATAAAAAGTTTTATTTACAACTTTATAAATAAAAAAAAGTAATAATAAATTTGTTATAAAAATTACAAATTTTATAATTAAAAAAAAAATAGCTTTTAATATTAATTGAAATATTTATATTTATATAAATAAAAAATATAACAAATATTGCTATTAAATAAAAAAACTATAAAAATAAATAATTTTTATTATTTTTTAAAAATATAAATATATTATTATAAAAAATAAAAAATTTATTAATTAATAGTATAATTTTTTAAAAAAAATAAAAAGTTATATAATATAACAATCACTTACCCTGGATTTACCCTAGAGACCAGCCCTTGAACTTTTGCCTCAGCAATATTTTGAAAAAGCTCTTAATGTTACTTATTACTTTAAAAGCTTTTACTTTATTACAACTTGACCTAGCGATCTTTATTAAGTTCTAAAAGCTACTATTTCTAACTTGACCTACTTTAGAATACTTAATCCAATAGTACTTTAGCTAAACCTTGTACCAACTAAGTTACACAATATTCTGCTGACCTACTGGCCCTACATTTATACACTTTGTATATTTGTATACTCTGCATACTATGCACTTATAATTTAGCTTTTTTTTTTTTTTTTTTTTATTTTAAAGTTTTTAGTTAATAAAATTAATTATTAAACTTTTATACTTTTTATAATTATAATATTACTTTAAAATTGTTTTATACCTATTAACAAGTATTTAATTTAAATATATACACTTTTTTTTTTTGTAAAGTTTATATTTAACAAATAAATTAATTTCAACTATATATTTAAAGCTATAGTATTAATGCAATATATTATTTATATAATTAAAAAAAATGTTATAATTAACAATTTTAATAACAAATAATATAATATTAACTAATAAATATAAAGTATAACTTTATTTATAATTAAAACAATTAATAACAAAAAAAAAAAAAACTTTAAACTTATATTAATTTTGTGCTAATAAAAAAAAATAGCAAACCGTTTTAACAATAATAACTTTAAACAAAAAAAAAATGATATAATTTTGCAAAAATTTTAAATTATATTATAAAAAGTTAAGCTTAATTTGTTATAACAATAGTTGTATATTTTTAACAAATAGTTTAACTTTATTGTTTTTTTTAAATAAAAATATAAAAAGAATATATTTAATAATATAGCAAATATAAATTTTTATTTTTATAATATAACAGTTTAGCTAACATTTAAAAAATAGCTAACTAAAATTAATAGTTAATATATTATTTACTATAACAAAGCTAAAATAAAAGCTGAACATTTAAAAAAGTTTTTAAATAATAAAAATAAATTTAATATATAAATTTATAAACTTATAAACAAGTTTAAAAAAAATAAAACTATTTTTTATAATAAAAAAAGTAAAATGTATTATTTACTGTTTTAATTAAAAAAACCAGCTTTATAGTTAATTAAAACCTATTATTAATTAAAAACTAAACTTTTTAATAATATTGCAAAAATAATTTAAACTTTAATAATAGTTTATTATAACTTTAACTAAGTTATATTTATATAACAAGCTTTATTAAAACATTATTATAAACTTTTTAAATAAATAAATATTTATTAATTTATTTTTTAATTTAATAGTTTTATTTAAAAAGCAAAAATATTAAAGTTAAAATAGTTTTAGTTTTTATAAAAGTATTTAAATGTTAATTTAAACAGCAAAATTTTTAAAGCTAATATTAATTTTAATTTAATTTATAAAAAATACTGTAATAAAATAGCTAAAATAATTTATAATTATTAATGTTTATATAAATAAAGTTAAAAAAATAAAGTTATAAAGCTAGCTAATTTAAAAAAAAATATAAATATAAGTAATAAATTTGTTAAAAATTAAAAACTTGTTAAATTATTAAAAAATAGCTAATTTAAAAAACTAAACTATAACTAAAAAAAAGTTTACTAAAATGTTAATATTTATTTTAAATATAATAAAAAAAAACATTGAGTTAAAAATTGCTTTTATTAATAAAATGTTTTAAAAGTTTAAAAATAAAACTAAAACTAAAAAATAGTAAAATTTAACAAGTTATTTAGTTTAAAAAATTTAAAAAATAAATAAAACTAATAAAAACTTTTATATTAGTTTAAATATTTATTATAGCTAATATAAATAGTTTAAAAAATTTATTAAACTTTTTTTAATTTATATATATATAAGTTAATAAAATTAATATTATAACTATTGTTTTATATAATATTAAAGTATAAATTAACTTATTAATAAATTAGCGATTGATTTAAAAAGTTAAAAAACAACTAAAAGTAAAAACTATTAAGCTAAATAAACTAATTTTTTTAATTAATTATTGTAGCAAAGTTATTAGTAAAATAAACTAAATATTAAAAGTTATATTAAAAATTAATAAATATTGTTTTTTAAACTAATATTTTAAAGTTATAAATATAAGCTATTAAATAATAATTAATTTATACTAGTTTATAAAATAAAACGTTTTAATAAATTGTTAATATAAACAGTTAATTTAGTTTAATTATACTTTTATATTAGCTAGATTTTTTTTTACAATTATTGTTTTATTAAAAATAAAAGTTAAAAGATTTATTAATTTAATAATTTAACAAAATATTAATAAATATAATATAGCGCTTAAAAAGTAATACTATATTTTATAAAAAAATAAAACTATTTTAAAACTTAAATATTAAAAAAAAACAAAAAGCTTAAATAATAAAAGTAATATTAAGTATTATTAAAAGATTTTATATAATAAAATATTTAATATTAATATATTAATTTTAATTAATACAAAAGTTATTGTTTAATTAAAAAAAAAATATAACAATAATTTAAATTAACTTTATTAAAAAAAGCTTTAAATATTTAATAAATTTATTTTGATTTATTATATTATTATTTACTTAAATTTTAATTAAGCAATTAATATTAATGTAGTATTTAAAAAGCTTTAAAAAACTTTTAACAGTAAAGCGATATTTTTTTTTTTAAAAAAAAACTTAAAACATATTAAATTAATAAAGCAACTTATATTTAAAAAGCTAGTTTATTTAAAAAGTTTTTTTTTTAAAGTTTAATTAATTAAAATATTTTTATTTTAATTAAATTACAATGTAGTTTTTAAGTTAAACAATAAGTTTTATAATAGCAAGCTACTTTAATATTGAACTTTTATTTAATATATATTGTTAAAAAAAAAAAAAATAAAAAAACTATTAAGTTTAAAATTTATTAAACCTAATATAAACTTTAATATAGTATTAGTACTGTTTATATTAAAGCTTTATTTAATAAATAAAAAGTTTTATATTAACTTTTGTTAAATTAATTAATTTTTAAAAAATTAAATTATACAAATATTTGACTTAAAAAGTACTTTATTTAACTATTGCAAAATTAAAATATATTTTAAGTTTGATATTATTAAAGCTTTTAATTGTTTATTAATTTTTATTGAATTTTAACTTTTAATAGTATTTTGTATTTAATTTAATATATTTTAATAAACTATTTTATTTTTTAGTTTTAAAGTTAGCTTTATTTAGTAATAAAACTTTATAAATATATAATTGTATAATTTTTTAAATAAATTTATTAGTATTTATACTAACAATATATTTATATACTTTAATAAAACTTGAAAGTATTAAAAGCAGTGTTAAAAAGTAATTTATTGTTTTTATAAAACTAACTTTTAAAAAAATATATAAAAATTTTGCTTTAAAGTAATTATTATAAACTATTTAAAAATAATTTTAAAAGCTAGTAAAAGTATTTAAATTAACTTAAAAAAAACTAAGGTTATTTTTAATTAAAAGTTTGAAAATTTAAAAACTATAACTTTAATTAGATCTTTTTTTAAATTGTATAACTTTGTAAAAACGTTTATTTATTATATAAGCGATATTTTTAAACTTTTTATATAATTGTTAAAAAAAAATAGCAAGTAAAAACTTAGCTTAAAATAGCAAAAAGTTTTTAAAACAATAAAAAAGCTTGTTATTTTTATATTTATATTTGTTTTTTTTAAACTAAATATATTTATATAAATAAAAATTAACGCTTTTTAAAATGTTATAAATAAAACTATTTAGCAAAAGTAACAAAATAAAAAATAAAAACTTATAAAATACTTTTTTAAAATTATAATATTTTTTAAAAAAGTTTATTTTATTTAAAATTGTAAAATATTAGCAGTAGTATAAATATTAAAGCATTATTGCTTTAAATTATTAAAAACTAAGTTTTAAATAATTATTAACTATTAAATATTAATTTATTAGTTTATAAAAAAAGCACTTTTTATAAAACAAGTTAAATAAGTAGACTTTTTAAATAATTTTAATATTATATTTTAATATTGCTATAGCAAAAATAACATTGTTACTAATATGTTTTTAAAAAAAACTGCTAATTTATTTATAATTAAAGCTAAAAAACTAAAAAAACAAACATTTGCTTTAGTTAAGTTTAAATTAATTAAAAAACTTATAGCTGCTTTTTAAATTAACAAAAAAAAAGCTTTTAAACTATAAAAAATAAACTTAATAAACTTAATTTTAATAAAAAATACGATATAAAATGTAAATAAGTATAATAACAAAATTATAATCTTAAAAATAATATTAAATAAAAAAATCTTTTTTTAAACTGTTTTATTATAAAAAGTATATAAACTAATATTAATAGTATATTAAAGTTAAAATAAATTAATTTAAATATTTTAATAAAACTATTACTAGCTATTTTTTTAAAAAAACTTTAAATATTATGTTAATAATTGTTACAAATGCAAATGTAATAAAAGCGTTAAAAATAAAATATTAAAATTGCTGCACTTTATATTTGTTTTATAAAATATATAAAAATATATAATAATAAATAAAAAAAACATGTTATTAAATAAATACAAGTATAACTATATATAAGTTTTTATTAATAAGTTTAATAAAATTATAGCTATACTATTTAATTATAAAACTAATAATATTAAAAAGTTAATGTTAAAATATTATTAAACTTTGTATTAAATATTTAGTATATTAAAAACTTAGTTTTTTAATAATATAAAGCTTTTTATTTTAAAGTTTATAAAAACTTTAAATTTATTAACAAAAATAAAACATTAATAAAGCAGCGTTAATTATTTGCAAACTTAAAGTATAATAAAAAAAATTAATTATAATTTGGATTAAAAATTATATTTTTATATTAATAAATATTAAAACAACTAAAATATATATTTATTAGCATTAAATTTTATATATAATTTTTTGTAGCATTTAATAATTAATATAATATTGTTAAAAATAGCGTTTAAAACAAAACTAAAAAACTATTTAATATTTATATTATAAAAAAAAATTTTAATAAAAAAGCAAGTTTAATAAATTTTTAAGTTTGTTGTTTAAATATATAATATATAACATTTGATATATTAAGTAATTAAAACTATATAAAAAAAGCAAAAAATTTAAGCTAACAAAAAATAAAAACCTGTTAATTTTTTTAAATATAGCAAAATGTTTTTATATAAAAAGGGATTTTTAATATATATTTTAATAATTTGTTTTAATTTATAATATTTTAATTTATTTAAAATTTTAAAATAAAAAAGATATAATTATGTTTTAAATATATTAAATTTATATTAAAAAAAAAACTTGTTTTATATAAACTGTTTAAAAAAAATAAATAACAATTTTTTATTTTAATAGCTATAAATATTATTACTAGTTAAAAAAATTAATAGTAAATCGAAGTTTAAAGTTAATTAAATATTACAGTTTTAAATATTTAAAAAAACTAAATAATTATAATATTAAGTTTTATAAAAAAAATATAACTTTAATAATATTTAATATTTAATAGTAAACTTTAAAAATATATTAGTTATATTAAATTAATATTATTTAAAAAAACTTATTAAATTAAAGCTATTTATAAAGCTATAATATTAAATATAAACTGCAACTATAAATAAGTTTATAAAAAATTATAAAAATAACAATAAAGTATTAAATTTAGATATAAAAATTAAACTTAAATGTTATATATAATAATTTTAATTTAATTTATATTAAACTTTTAGTTTTTAAAAAAAATAGTATAATAATTATTTATTTTAAATTTATTTTAAAAACTAGTTTTTGAACTTTTGTTTTAGTAATACTTTAAAAAAACTTTTAATATTATTTATTATTTCAAAAGTTTTTACTTTATTATAGCTTAACTTAGTAATTTTTACTAAGTTTTAAAAGCTACTATTTCTAATTTAACCTATTTTAAAGTATTTGACTTAATAATACTTTGGCTAAACTTTATACTAATTAAATTGTATAACATTCCGCTGATTTACTAGCTTTACATTTATATATTTTGTACATTTGTATACCCTGCATATTATACACCTGTAATTTAGCCTTTTTTTTTTTTCTTTTTTATTTTAGAGTTTTTAGTCAATAGAATTAATCACTGAGCTTTCACGCTTCTTGCAATTGTAACATATAATATTTTTTTTAAATTAATTTATAAAAAAATATATATAATTTTAATAAAAAAACTTTTTAATAAAATATTTAAAAATTTAACAATATAACTTTTTTTTTAAATTAATATAATAAATAAAACTATTAAATATAACAATTTTAATTTTAAAAATATTTATTTTATAATAATTAATTTAAAAAAAACTTTTTTAATAATTTTATTTAAATAAATAATTGTTTTAATAATTAATTATTTAAAAATTATATAAAATAAAAAAATAATATATAAAAAAATAAAAATAAAGCTTTAAAAATATATATTTTATTAAAAACTTTTATTAAAAAGTAAAAAAGTAATAAAAAACTTTTTTGTTATTATTTTTAATAATAAAAAATTAAAAAAAGATTTAAATAAAACTTTTAACAAAACTAAAAAATTTTAAAATTAAAAAAAATTTCAAAAAAAAAAATTAAATAAATTTAATAATTTAAAAAAAAAAAAACAAATTGTTAACATTTTAAAAAAAGTTACAATTAAATATTAATTTTTAAATTAATTTTTTTTATATAAAATATAAAATAATTTGTTATTTTTAATAATTATATTAATATTTTTTTTTTAAATTAGTTTTTAATAATTAGTTTATAAGTTTAAAAATTAAAGCTTTAATGAAAAAAAATTTTATTAAAAATTTAAAACTAGCAAAAAAAATTAAAATTAAAAAACAAAAAACTAACAAAAAAAAAATAAACAAAACTTTTTAACTAATTAAAAAAGCAGTAAAAATTATATTTATATATTTTGTTTATAATAATAAAATAATTTATTTATTAAAAAATTTAATTATTTTAAACTTAAATATTAATATATATATATTTAATAAAATAAGTCGATTTTATAATGTTTAAACTATTAATTTAAAAAAATATATATATATTAAAAACTTTATTTTTTTAATTTTAGTTTATAAAAATATAAATA
The DNA here is from genome assembly GCA_022495175.1 of Hypoxylon argillaceum. Taxonomy (NCBI): domain Eukaryota; kingdom Fungi; phylum Ascomycota; class Sordariomycetes; order Xylariales; family Hypoxylaceae; genus Hypoxylon; species Hypoxylon argillaceum. The sequence goes on along the minus strand of MU378262.1, from coordinate 4,317 downwards.
TTAAATTTTAAAAATTAAAAAAATCAGAAATAATAAAATTATATAATATAGTTTACATTAAAAAAATCGCTATTAATTTAATATTTTTAAAAGTATTAAATAAACAAAAAATTTAATAAAATAATAAGCTTATAAATAATATTTTATATCAATTTAATAAGTCGATTTTTTACAAACTTTAAAACTGATTTAATTAATTTATAATTAAATATTTATTTTTATTAATTAATTATAGTATTTTTTATATAAAAAAAAACTTTATAACTTTATATATAAAAAAAAATGCTTTAAAAAAAAATTTAATTAAATAATATTTACAATTAAAATATTTTAATGTTAAATTTTTAAATTATTTAATAAATTAAATCTTTAAAGTTAAAATTAAAAAATTATTAAACAATTAAATAAAAACTAAAAATTGTAAAAAATATATAAAAAAAAAAATTATAAAATAAATTAATAGATTTTTTAAAAAAATATTTATAAAAACAAAAAAAAAAATTGCTATTAATTTTTATATTTTTATAAAAAGCTATAAAAGTTTTATAAGTTTTATATTTATTATAAATTAATTTTTAAATATTTGTTTTAATTATTATTTTAAAAATCGATTTTATTACTATATTTAAAAAATATTATTATATTTTTTAAATTAAATTAAAATATATTAACAATTAAAAATAGCTATAATAAAAATAAACAAAAAAATTGTTAAAAATTTAATTTTTAAAAAATAGCTTTAAAAAAAATATAGCATATAAATAAAACTTTTTATATTATATATATAAATATAAAATAAAAACATTAAATATATTAAACAATTTATTAAAAAAAAAAGCTAAAATTATAAAAACAAATATAAAATTATTTTAATATTTATAGTTTAACATTATTAAAATAACAATTTATTTTTATAATTAAATATTTAAATAATTTTTAAATTAAAAATTTTTTTATAAATGTTTTTATTTTTTTGTTATATTAAAAAACAAAATAATAAATAATTGTAAATTTTATTTAATATATTTAAAAATATTTAATTATAAAATATATATAATAATTATATAAGCTAAAAAAAAGCAGAAAAAAAATCAAAAGTTTAATTTTAAAGTTTTTATAAGTTTTTTTATTAGTTACTTTTTTTTTAATATATATTATATTTAATATTTTTAAATTAATAAAATTATAAAAATTAAAAACGTTATTTTTAATAAAAAAGCTATTTTTAACAGTAATATAACTTTTTTAAAAAATAATTTTTTAAATATAAACTTAAGTGTTATAAAAAACTTATTATAAAATGTTTAAATAAAAAAACTTTTTAATTTAATTTTTAAAAAATTATATAAAAAAATAAAAAAATCTATATTTTTATTAGTAAATATTAATTTAAAAAATATATTTATAAAAAAAATAAAAAAAAAAAACAAAATTTAAAAAGATTTAAAATAATAGTTAAAAAATTTAATTACTTTTTATTAAATTTATTATAAAAACTTTATTTTATTTTTTTATATAAAATAATATTATAAACTATTTTTTATATTTTTATTAAATTAATTAATTAAAAAATTAACTTTTTTAAAAACTTAAAAAATTAAAAATCTAATTTTTATATTAAAATAATGTTTTATAAAAGTTGTTAAAAAGTTATATTTAATTTTAAACATTTAAATATTGCAATAAAAACATATAATAAATTAATTATAAAAGTTATAAAAACTAAATTAATAAAATGTTTTTATTACTATTTTAAAAAAAATTAAAATAATAAAAAAAAAATAGCTAACTTATTAAAAAAGCTAGTAATAAAATTAAAAAAAAAAACTACTAATTAATTAAAAAAATTTATTATTACTGTTATAATTTTATAAAAATTTAAAAATATATTTAATAAAAAATTTATTTATTAAAATAAAAAAAGCTTATTTAGTTAATTATAAAAAAATAAAGTTTTAAATAAAAGTTAATTTTATTAAAACAAAAAAAAAGCTTTTTTTTAACTATATATAAATTTATATATATAAATTTAATAAAAAAAAAGATTTTTAAAAATATAAAATAAAACTAATAGTTTATAAAAATTAATAGTTTTTTAATAAATAAAAAAAAACTTATACTTTTATTTTAATTAAAAGATTTTTTAAAACTTTAATAACTATTATAACTAAATTTAATTTTAAATTTAAATAATATAATGTTATAAATATTTTTATAAATATTAAATTAAATAAAAAAATTTATATAAAAATATTTTTAAATTATAAAAAGTTTTTAATAGTTTTATAACTTTTTAAAATATTATATAATTTATAAAAATTACTGTTTTTATAATAAAAAAAATTAACAAGTTTATTAAAAAAAATGAAATTTTTGTTAATTTTTTATAAATTTTGCTATTATATTAAAAATAGCATTTTAATTTTTATTTATATTAACAATATAATAATTACTTATAAAAAAAAGCAAAAAAAAATAACATTAGTTATTATATAATTTTTTTAAAAAAAATATTAAATAATTAATAATAATAATTTATAGTAGTTTTTAAATATAAAAATAATAAAAAATTGTAGAAAATATTTATTATAACTTTTATAAGTTTTTTATATTAAAAAAATTAACAAATTAAATAAATTTATTATTAAATCGAAAATTTTTATATAAATATAAAAATATTTATTTTATAACAAAATTATAAACTAAGCTTTAATATATTTTTATTAAAAAAAAATTAAATCGATTTTATATATTGTTATAATAATTTAATTTAATATTACTTTTATAATTTTAAAGCTAGTTTAATTTAATTTAAATTTAAGCTTTAAATATTATATTGTTATTAATAAAATAATTTTTTATTTATATAAAACGAAGTATTATACTTTTTAATATAAAATAAAAAATAATTTTATAATAACTAGTGATTTTTTTTTTATTAATAATATTTTAAATTATAAAAGTTTATAAGTTTATATAATAATTTTATTTAAAAATATAATAAATTAAAAAATTATAAAACAAAATATTGTTATTACTTTAATAATTAAAACAAAGCTTTTAATATTATTATAAATTTTAAAAAAAAGTTTATTTATAAGCTAATTTTTTAAAAAATTAAATTTTAAATTAAAAAAAAGCTATATAACGATTTAATATAATAATTTTTAAAAAATAAAATTAATAAATAAAAAAATAGCAGTTTTAAAAATTAAACTAAAATATATTAATATATATAATTATTAATTAAAATAAAAAGTTTAATAAAAATATTTATAAATTAAATATATATTTATAAATAAAATAATTATAAATAAATTTATAAAAAGTTTTGCAAAAAAAAAATAAAAAAGTTTTTTAAAATAATTTAACTTAATTGATATAAAAAAAAAATTATAAACAAAGTAAATAAAAAAAACTATTTATAAAAATTTAAAAGCTTTAAAAAAAAGTTTTTAAAAAAAAAAATTAATAAATTATTAATTTAAAACTAGTTAATAGTTTTTAAATTGATTTTAATATTTTTAAAAATAATTTTATAACTTTTAAATCAATTAATATAAATTAAAATTAATATATAACTTTTAAATTAATTAAAAATATAATAAAAAGTCAAAAAAATAATATATATTTTATTATATTATTTATTTATTTAAACATATATATTTGTTATTTTGTTATATTATTAAATCGTTTTAAATTATTTAAAATATTTAAAAATGCAATAAAAAATCAATAAAAAAAATTAGTATATTTTTAAATTGCTTTTTTGTTTAAATATTAACTAGTTTTTTTATTAATTTATTATTAATACTTTTAAAACAATTATTAAACTAGTTTAAAGCTTATTTTAAACTTTTTATATTAGTTAAAATAATGCTTTAAAAGCTTAACTTTACAAAAATATATTAAAAATATAAAAAATAAATTAAGCCTTATATTTTAGTGCTAAAAAGATCTAACTAAAAAAAAGTACTTTCTACTTCAAAAAGTTCTATTTATATACTTATTTTGTATGCTAAAGAAAAATCTCTCAGAACAGCGGTGACACAACAACAACAATAATAGACCAATCAATCTGATCAATCCAGAAGGCTTATTTCTAACAATAACCGTAGTAGGTGGGCTAAATATTTGAGGCGGCGAGTTACGATACTTATGCCTATACCTACAGTACGTGTTTGACGTGCTTCGCGGTTTGCTTGGCAGTAAGAAGAAAACGTAAACTAGAGGCCCCTGGGGGTCAGGGGCAAGGAAGCCTTCGTTTTTAAGGGCTACAAGCCATACAGGCCACACAGGCTATACAGACCCTCGACA
>MU378261.1:0-79759 GCA_022495175.1 Hypoxylon argillaceum | reverse complement strand
GATTCAAGAATGCCTTGAGACAAGATCGAGTAAGTTTAGGGCGCAGTAGTTTGTTTGAGCTACAGTACTTGTTCGCGATCTGCCCGATGAGTGAGGCCGCGACCTCGCGAAGTTGGTATTGCTCTTTGACCGCGTCACTCCCACTCTCCGATCCTAGTCGTCGGCCCAGTAGGCAAGTCAAAACCGGGGCACACAGAGAGCTGGCGTAGGGGTCGACAAATATATGCTCGTTTGAAATTAAGGCATTTGTGAGCTCCATCATCTGCCGCAAGACGAAGAGATCATCAAGGTAGTGTGTAACTTGATTAGATATGAAATTGACGTAATAGGGCATGAGCTGGTGAGTGCCTGGTTCAGCAACAACAGCTGCCAGAGCGGCTTGGCGTAGCCGGTGAACCTCTGGGTCGGGATTGTCGTCTAACAAGGCGGCTTGAACTTTCTCAAAGAAGAGTATCTGTTCTTGAGAGACAGCGTGCTTAACAGCTGGCCGGAAGTTAGGACTGTCATGTCCAGAGAGAGCGGCAAGAGCAGGGTTAGCACCAGGGCCTTTGGGTAGAAGGTCTTGCGTCCGCGCCTCTGTAGATGTTGGATTTTGTGGAACAGTCGGCTGAACACCTTCGATAGCTAGCCAATGAACTAGAGAAGATAGAATAATTAGTAGCTGGCTAATTGGGATGATGGCCCCATTATCACGGATACTTACTTGTATAGTTTGCATCCCGAGAAACTTTGGGCAACGCGCCATTAATGACACGCTCGAAGTCAGCTTCCTCATCATCAATATAGAAAAAGGGCTGACCCATAGTGGCTTCTCCATATCGCAATGGTTTCGTCGCATCGTATCCGTAAAGTGGTTCAACATCCAGTACTCGCAACGCTAGAGAAATGTCCTTGACAGTCATCGAGGTGCGCTTCCCAAGACGCATGAAACGAACGGCCTCTGCGATAACCTGTCCAATACGATACTCTACATCTTGTGATAGTGTACGTAATGCTTCATCGCTAAAGGTTGCGATCCCAACGGACTCAGCGACGTCTCTAACGTTTTCGGGGTTCCAAAGTAGTCGCTGTTCATTCGACCCTGCCTTGTTGCCGGCATCCTGGGGAGGAGCACGTGTATCTCGTGCAGTCGACATTGTATGTGGGAAATGAGCGGAGAGTGGATGGGAGCACGGTGAATCTCGATATTGTACTGTCAAGATATCGTGAGAAACGATCTACACTTCTCATTAGAATTTAGGACCGAGGAGGCTCTTAGGCGCAAGAGACTTTCAAGTCAGGTAGCTTACAGTACGGTGCGCAGAGGTCGAACCTAATAAACTATCTCGGTACGTCACTAAAGCAATCGCCTATTGCCAAAGATACAGTACAACGAGTAATGTTCTCGAGGATTATAGGGCCCAAGTCCAGCTACTCTTATGACCGAAGAAGCAGGACCTAGAGGCAGGTCAGAGATAGGCCTAGTGCCTAAATATCGATCGGAGGAGTTGGAAGGGCCCGTCTCGGAGACAGAATATGTGGCGAGAAGGATTCGAAACCTGGGAGGACAGGGCGCTCGAGCTGCTCGCGGGTCACCAGCGCTGTTGAATGGTAGTTTTACGCGCAAAAAATCGAAACCCGAAGTTGGAATTGATGAAAAGTTCCTTGCGAACCAGGTCCAACAGGAGAAGCTTTCCCCAAAGGCAGTGAAGTGATTGGCGTAACAGGTGCGGGAGTGCAAGAGTCCACGGCGTGGTCTTCGGCGCTTTCTATACTCCAAATAGTAGGAGAAGGGTAGAAGAGTAGGTATACACCTGCCGCCAGAAGTTGATGTTGGTTGTTGATCACGAAATGATCAGGTACCAGGAGCCAGTTGGTTGGTTTGCTGCGGAAAGGTAAGTCCTTAGGTAGGCGCTATTAGCCTGGACGAGTACTACGGTGGCCCACAGCTCTTACTGGGTCAGAACCTATACACTTAACCTTTATATCCCTTGATTTCATCAACTTTCTAGCTTTCAACGCGGTTTATTCAGCGAAGACAGATATTATATAATTGAATAAAATTAAATAAAATAGCCCTTTCAATTGTGCATTCAACAAGTCTAGTTATATATAAATAGCTACACTATTAAGTACGATCTAATATATAAGCATATATTAGATTATATAGATAATATGTACTAAAACATTTGTTTGCAGCTAAAAGATAGAAGCCCCGCAGGATAGGCTAAGCCTAATAAAGATGTGTATTAAGCCTTTTTCAGTTAAGTCCGGTCAGTCTAAGTCCAGTCTAGACTAGATTAGGTCAATAGAGTCGGGCGAGGTTTGGTTTAAGGCGTTAAGTGCATACCTGGTTGTGACCCAGTAACAGCTGTAAGTCACCGTATTTAGCAGACCCTAAGAAAACCTTCGGCATTCTTGTTACTGCAACTTTTACCGTTCACGACTCAAGATTTTCGACCAAATAAGTACTTGACATGGCGGCCGTTTCTCACAACCACGCCCACTACCAGGCGCGTCTCGACTACATCAAGCAAATATTAGCAGATTATTTGAATCTCTCTGATGAGGTAGGCAACAAACTAGCAGCAAGCTTACCTTTAGCTTCTCCACTTAGCTAAGTTATCCTTGCTGAATTTGCAATATTATCTAATGACGATGACTCTTAATAGGTTATAGATCAAACCAAGATCACGCCGATCCAATACGAACATGACTTCCCATTTAAGTATAACAATTTCGTCTACCGCCTTTCCCTTGCTATCGGCATCTCGGGCGATGTTGATGGAAGTCGCAAGCCCAAGCACCGAGGCTGCGTCCCTATTCCAGCAGGTACCAGGGATTTCATACTACGTCTAAGCAATCCGGACACGGAAGGCATGCACCAAGAAACGCGAGTGCAGAATGAAGTCGGCATTCTTACTCTCGCCTCAGCTGCTCTCTGCCATATCAAACCCAACGTAGTTCCCCGGGTTTTCGGCTGGAGTGGCGCTACCCCCGATCATCTAGGCTGGATCCTAGAAGAACTGATGCCCGGCGCACCACTTGCCGAGGCATTTGACAAAACCATGTCTCTTGGCCAGAAGAAAGAGATTTTGGCACAAATGGCGGGCCTGCTAAAGGCGCTACAAGACTACCCGCTTCCTGCGAGTATTAAAGGCTGGGGAGGTGTGACGTTTGATAACAGCGGTGCCATAGTCAGCGCGTCTATGCCTAGCGTTGGTACCGGGCCATGGTCTTCTTTTGAAGACTCTTATAGAGGCCGCTTAGAAGTAGCACTCAGCAAAGCTGATGTAAACCCGTATTTGCAAGGTTGGCGTGCCAACGGCGTCAGAGAACGTGTTGATGCTTTTATTGAGCGTGGCCTAGTAATGCAATTCTCTGACTTGGAGTCAAAGCAAAACAGGAGTATTATACACGCAGATTTTAGTTAGTATCATTTCCTATTTGTTTAACATCTCTTGCTGGTACTTTAGCTTTAGTGACTTTAACACTGACACTTAGACAAAGCTACTGATAATATACTCTACGACCCTGCAACGGGCCGTATAACAGCACTTCTCGATTATGATTTCGCTAGCATCCTACACCCTGCATATGAATTCTTCCGCTCTTTTAATAGCACCGGCGGCCGGCTTAGCGGCTGGTTGGGCGACGCGACTCCACAGGAGAAGGAGGCCGCAGCGCTCCGGAATGCCAAACTTACCGGACAGTTTCCTTCACCTCTTCCAGTTCCGGTGGCGGCCGATAATGCGGGGGTTGATTGGGAACTCGCGCAGGCATGGGAAGACGAGCTGCAGAAACTGGATGTAAAGCGACCTAGCTCTATTCAAGGGATTGATAAGATTGCGGATGTTGACGAAGTCTTGGGCTGTCTATTACCCTGGACATTGACTAATGAGGACTATTTGAGAATGAATCCAGAGGAAGATCACAGAATGCAGTTGAGACGCAAGAGCGAGAGGCAGCTTGTAGCCTTACTAGGTCACATAGGATTCTAATGGTTGCAAGAGAGAAACGACCGCGACGAGAGAATATGCTGAAAGAAAGGGGCAGAATGCAGATAACTGATAGTGACGGTAGGGGATAGATAGGAGGACGAATATTTGAGTCACGAGGTAGATCTGAACTCGCAGATAATACTGCTGTATTTCATGAACTTTAGAACGTGCATCATTCAACAAACTCACTCAGTCTCATCCGGATGGAACACGAGCGTCCTAACCTCGATACTCTCCCTCTTCGGCATATCCTCATACGCCGCACCCTCCGCGCCCTCCGGTCCATCTTCGAATCAAAACACTTAATCAGCAGCACCTCCTCAGGCGTCTTCTTATGCAGATAATACCACTTATGCTCCAAACTCGCTCTTACTGAAAACATCTCCCCTCCTCATCTGGCTTCTGCTCCGGACTCTCACCCTTGGGTGCGTGCGGGGTATGAAGTGATGTGACTCTAGATGTAGGTGTTGATTTGCCCAGCTAGCTGCCTACCTGCACGTAATATGAGGCTGTGACGGATTTCGTGGCTATGTTGAATGCGCCCAACCTTCCTCCTATGCCATGAAAAATGCTCTCCCACATTATCAGGTTCCATGACATAACACTCTTCTCTTCGTAGTAATCTGTTATTCTTACCTCTATCCCACGTCCACCAAGAGAGTTACGTTTAACGACAAGAATGGATCCGCTGTCGGCTTTGGGAGCGGCGGCAGCAGTTCTCCAATTCGTTGATGCCAGTAGTAGGTGCCCAACACAACAGAGGATACTCACATTCGTAGGAAACTTGATGGTGATTGCAACGGCCAGCCTCTAACGAAGTGCATTATAGTCAAAGCGTACAAAGTTTTGCGAGGTGCCAACTCGAATACGGAACGAAATAAGGAACTCGAAGACAATATCCGAGCTGCCCAAACCCTGGAAAATAGCCTCACGCTGGCATCTACTTCCCAAGGAGTCACCGACCCAGTGACTGAAATCACGGCGAGGTGTGCGTCGAAGTCTCGCGAGCTTTTAACTCTCCTGGAACATGTCCGCGGCCCCGGAAAAGGAAGAATACAGACCGCGGCACGCGCGTTCCTCAACAAGAATAAGATCGAATCTCTTCATACCTCTCTTGTGGAGAACAGAGCTGGTTTAAACCTACTAATCTCTCAGAGGCTATTGTAAGCTTTAGCAAATAGAGATGTTTTCTACTCTTAACACTAACCCTAATATTAGGTCCTCCGTTGACCTTAATACAGCCGCCCATACCAAAGAGTTTCAAAATCTCGATTCATCTATACAAAAGCTCATTCACGACCTGGCAGAGCAGCAGAACTTCGCAAAAGTTGGCTTCGCTAGTCTGTCTAGGAAAGTGGACCGCGCTCATAAAGATGTACAACTCCGTTTTACCCAGGTTGACCAATCTACGATGCGCGAAAAAATCCTCGAAAGCCTATTCTTCCCCGATATGCATACGCGCAGATACCAAATCAAAGAGCCTACACCGGGTACTTTAGACTGGTTATTCAGCTCAACACACGAGAACTTGGATCATGGCGTAACGTGGTCAGATTTCAACCAATGGCTTCGCAAGGATACTTCAACATATTGGATATCTGGGAAAGCTGGGTCTGGAAAGTCTACGTTAATGGCACATCTTGTTCGAGATCGGCGAACACGTCAAGAGCTAAACGCTTGGAGCAGCGGACATAAGCTAGAAGTTTTATCATTTTTTTTCTGGCGTGCTGGGTCCGACTTTTAAAAAAGCGTTTCGGGACTTCTGCGCACCCTTTTATACCAACTTTGTGGCTTCCAGCCTGCGATTCTAGCCTTGATTGCTTCCCGTTTTTTATTACCGCTTGGAATAGTTTCAACCTGGACAGAAAAAGCCTTACTTGAACACATCTCTAAAGCAATAAAACTTAGTAAAAAGCAGCATTATTTGTGTGTGTTTATTGATGGACTGGACGAGTATACAGGTTTCTACGATGATCTGCTAGATTGTATTGAGCACTTACAGGATTTTTGTCATGTAAAATTCTGTGTTTTAAGTTGGCCGGAGGTAGAGCTTGCCTACCGTTTTTTAAATTCTAAACAACTTCGTTTCCAAGACTTAAATAGAAACGACATTGAAATTTTTATTGAACGGTCGTTTAAAAAGGCAAAATTAAACAAGCAACAACACAGCAAAAAGCTAATCCGAGATATAGCTTTGTAAGCACAAGGCGTATTTTTATAGGCTTCCTTTGTAATACAATCTTTTATAAAAGGAGCTAAAGCCGGCGATGACAAGAAATTGATGCGAAAACGGCTAAATTCGCTTCTTAGAGAAATGGACCCACTATTTGAGCAAATATTGCACGATATAGACCCTGTTTATCAAGAGTTGGCAGCTGTTTATGTGCAGCTGATGCAACTTATGTCTGAGACTTTTCAAGCTAGCGACTTGATTAATATTTCAATAATTACAACTGCGCAGCTTGAAAAAAAGATAAATTTATATAAGCAGTTCGCGGATAAATATAAGCGCGTGGAAACTCAAATTGCTACGCACAGCGCAGGTTTCTTTGAAATTATCCACCTTAGCTATCCGTTTTTCACGGAACGTCATTGGGACGAAGCTATAGTTCAGCATGTTAGCAACTAACCATACTTTACACTAGGTTCTGAGGGTTTCGACTGCTGCAAGTGTCTTAAGCAGGAGCCGTATCCAGCCATGCTTATATATGAATATCGGAGTATGAGGTGGATGCATAGGTCCGCATTCGAGTTTTTTATTAATCAATCCGAGAAAAGCCCACTGGTAAAATTAAGCCCAAGCCGTGAGGTGCTACTCCATCGAATTGTCGAAGGTTCCATCAGGTATCTCGTCGCTGCCCCGTCTTGCTCCTATTACCAAGGGTCAGAGCAAAAGAATAACTCTACAATGGTACAACGACTCGAGGGGACAATAAATTTCGTCCTTTCGTGGTATAGACATTACCCCAAAGTGGCCTCGTCCGCACTCGACAAATTATAGAAACATTGGGAGCCATATTTCTACGAATGCAGTCCATAACGCTGTGCGGATTTTATGCGTGCCGTCGTTGAGAAGATATCCTATTACCTCACAGAGAGGTAGACAGGTGATATTTGACCCATGGGATATGAAATGGGAACCAGTTACCGAGCTTCAATCCTCCCAACTCATTTCTCTTTTCCCCAGCCCAACAGTATCGAACAAGTTATTGGGTTTAATCGATTATGAAATATTTAGTAAGTCAGATGAAATGTCTATAAGGTTTACAATGGTTCCGAATTCGCAACATCTACGGGAAGAGGTGTGTGGGATGCTTCTCCGGGAGATTAAATCACCCGAGCAAGATTTAAATGGGAGTCAACAACTCATTGCTGCCGCTTGTGTCAGAGCAGGTCTATTAGATCCGGTCTTCAACTACCTAGATATTACTGAAAGAAGCCACGAATTCTCTAGCGACAAGGCCTTTCCTATCTCAGCATTCTTCTAAGGTATATTCATAATATGAACTAAAATGACTCTAGGTTACCACCTTTTCTGACCTAGCGAGGTATGGAGAGATAATAGCAATGACTCCAATCTCCTCTAGAGAAAATTATGCCACATGAGCACACTCATGAAGAGGATCCCAATGATTTATACAAAAGACACAGATGCAGGGGTCACAAGGATACATTCAAGGAAGTTCCAAATGTAATTAGTCACTATTTTGCGAGACCATAGATCAACTAACTATCTTTTGATTCTCAAGGATCGGAAAAAATGCTCATATTAGCAAAACGTTAGTAATGAACTTCTTCTATCATTATTATTCCTCAACCCGGATTCTTTATCTAGTAGTAAAATGTCATTTTCATAACTTGTTTCTTCCAATAATTTGAAGAATTGAATCTTTATTGCACTTCTGAGCGCAGATAGTGTTAAGGCGCTTAAGCAGCAAATGCACATTTCATAGCAATATGCTTAAGCATGTCATCTGTACTACTTGCGGTATATAAGCTGATTATACTCCCATATCTAAATCTAAGCAACTGCTAGGTGGTTTCTTATATAAGTACTTATGGTCTTGTAAATACTACTCACGTATGGTAGCGTATATAAATATTTCCTATACATGTCGGCCTTTCGTTTCTCCTTTCAAGTACAACCTATTTACCCCCCTACGCGGGACGCTCAAGCACTGGTATACGATAAGCTGATAAGGCAAGTGGCGCTCGTGGCTTCGAAGAGCATTAGGTCATTCTAGGAATAGCGCGGGGTTCTTGCAGGGGACCCCGCATTAGCTGCATGAAGGATGATGGCATTGTGTCTGCAAAATCTCCAACCATCCAATCAACGCTACTCGAGAACCTGAGGCACTTAGGTATTGCCCGCCTATTGTTGCTCTGTGCCCCGCCATTTGCGATCAATATTGCCTGCCCCTCCAAAAAATTTCTTATCATAGGGTCGACTCGGAGACTGGAATCGGGACAAAGTTGTTGTCTGCTCTCACTCTCCCTTAGCATTGGCCGCCGGGTCAGTTGCGCCAAACACTCCTCGACACATAATCTGCAAGGGTTTGTCACCGTTAGAGAATATTTATTCGAGGTATATACCTACCTGCTAACTCCATTACAGCACCTAGCAGAGATAGATATATATTCTACGTCCCAAGTCCCGCGTCCTCAATAGCCGACCACCGGAGCAGTCAGATACCTTATAGATAGACAGCCTGGCCCACACTGGAGCTTATTACATCGTCGAGTCGCAAAGAACATTGCGCAGCCTTCCATCGTACCACGAACAAAATTCGGTCATACATAACACTCGCAACACAAGATGTGTGGTGTTGTAGGTCTTCTCTTGGCTGACACCGAGTCGCATACCGAGGCGTCTCATATGCTGTTCGAGTCGCTATTCTATCTTCAGCATCGCGGGCAAGATGCGTGCGGAATGGCCACGTCGGGCCCGAAAGGGCGAGTGTACCAATGCAAAGGTTTGCTTGCTCGGTCTACAGTCGCAACATTATTAGCTATGTAAAGCTGGTTTCTAACGCTCTGGAACAGGCAATGGCATGGCCTCCAAGGTCTTTCAGGACGGGGCGCGTGTAAATGACCTCCCCGGTTACATGTGAGTTGTCATCCAGACTACCTGAAATTCACGCACTCGATTCCACCAACCTACCTCACCCAGAAAACAACAGAACAAAACAACCCCTTCTCTACGTTTAATATCATATCCGCTAACTGGAGCCTTTCCTAGGGGCATTGCCCATCTTCGCTATCCGACAGCCGGGACATCGTCCGTATGTTTCCTCCCCAATTGGCCAGCAGAGCTATACCCATACTTTTAGCAACCTTGCACGCCATGTTACACATTATGAACCTTATATGTTACCTACATGTAACATGAGCTATCTTACTGTTGCATTAAATATGTGGCTGAGTAACTTGGCTATGTCTTACTTTCTGCTTAACTAACTTCATGTGGCCTGGTTTTTGACGGCTGGCTGCGCTGCATGAAGTGAAGCTTCTTATTCTAACAGTTTCACTTTCTGTAGAGCGCTGAAAGTCAACCCTTCTACTGCAACAGCCCCTACGGTATTTGGTATGTACACACACCCCTTTTTTTCTGCCTTTAGGTACTACGCTAGAATATATCCCTTATCCCTGTATACCACTGCTGCAACAACTCTACATGCATTCGGCTAAGATGCATGTGCATATATAGCCTTGCCCACAATGGAAACCTCATCAATGCCCCCGAGCTCCGTAGCTATCTCGACGAAGAGGCCCACCGTCATGTCAACACCGACTCCGACAGTGAATTAATGCTTAACATAATTGCGAATGCCCTCAACGATACTGGCAAGGTCAGGGTCAATGTCGAAGATATTTTCCGCTCCCTTACCCAAATGTACCAGAAGTGCCAGGGCGCTTGGGCCGTTACCGCCATGATTGCTGGATTCGGCAGTAAGTAACCACTTAGTATCCCATCGTGCTGGTCATCTCGTATATGTTGAGGAACAGGAACCAATGTAGACTTTTGTTCCCCATATCTCTTAGACATGTTGGACCTGTCTGCGCGGCTCAGCGTCCGGACTAAGACTACTGTTGCTAACAGCCACCTTAGTTCTGGGGTTCAGAGACCCACACGGCATTCGCCCGCTTCTCATCGGTACACGACCTTCTGCCACCATCAAGGGAGCGCTAGACTATATGTTTGCGTCTGAAAGCATTGCCCTTCGTCAACTTGGGTTCAAGGATTATAGAGATATCCTGCCTGGGGAGGCCGTTTTCGTGAAAAAGGGAGGGAAAGCCGAGTTCAAACAAGTCGTTGAGATGAAGAGCTATACACCTGATATATTCGAATATGTGTATTTTGCGAGACCTGATTCTGTCGTAAGTCTCGGTTCCTGTCCGAATAATCCACGGCCTCTCACTGCTACCAGCCCTAGTTTTGGGTTTCTTGGTCAATCCATATATAGCATAAAGCCATGTCTCATTCCATTTAACTGCGTCGAGATTCACTTTTGCTGACTGTGAAACATTATAGTCGGATTCAATTAGTATTCACAAGAGCAGGCAAAATATGGGAGTAAAACTTGCAGACAAGATTCGCGAAACTATTGGAGATGAGGGAGTCCGCGGAATAGATATTATCGTCCCGGTACCGGAAACGTCTAACACATCTGCCGCAGTCGTGTCGGAGCGGCTTGGGGTCCCACTTTCGAATGCTTTTGTCAAAAACAGATTTGTTTTCCGCACATTCATCTTACCCGGTCAGAAGCTCCGGCAAAAGAGTGTCCGCCGCAAGCTTTCTGCCATCGAGTCCGAGTTTAAGGGACGGACGGTATGTCTTGTAGACGACTCTATAGGTGAGTTTTAAAGTGTTTTCAGCTCGACCACTCAGGCGCTTGATATGCTAATCAACCAATTTGAAGTCCGTGGCACCACGTCGAGGGAGATCGTCAGTATGGCGCGAGAAGCTGGTGCTGTAAAAGTTTACTTTGCTAGTTGTGCGCCGCCTCTGGTATACCCTCATATCGTATGTCATTTCACCACCATTTAATTGCACAGCACTAACAGTGTGTAGTACGGTATCGATCTTGCATCACCCCAGGAGATGATTGCACATGAGAAGGTGAGCCGTAACCCTCGTATTCCATTCACACTACTGTCGGGCTTCATATGAGAGATCTCAAGTTCTAACGTATGGGTGTTCATCAATCTAGACTCGAGAGGACATTGCGCAATTAATAGGCGCAGACGATCTGATATATCAAGATCTTGACGATTTGAAGCAAGCATGCGCCGAAGCCGCGCCCAAAGGCGGGGTCAAGGAGTTTGAAGTAGGTGTCTTCTGCGGCAAGTACCAGACCGCCATCCCCGAAGGCTATTTCGACCACCTAGACGAGGTAAGAGGCAAGAAGAGAAAGACGAACGGCGGAGAGGACCTCAAGGGAGCTCTCAAGGTTAGCGGCCCCGTCAACGGGTCGAATGGTGGCAGCTCATTCACGCTTGAAATCCCGGTTAACGCGCTGCCTAAAAACGCGGACCCGACGGCTCTGCTGTCGGTCTCCAACGCACCCCGCTCCCCGGATAACCGGGAGGATATCAGGTTAGTCCCCCAGTGTAGTGTCTAAGTACGTGAAGATCTCACCTCAGCTGACTTTCGTACTAGCATCCACAACATCGCATCCGAAAACAATTAATACCTCCACGGGAATATGGCTGCGAGATATAGGCGAAACGGCCAGATCTGGGAACTACCCTGACATGTATAAACCCGAACAGGGAGAACAAAACAATTGTTGTAATATTCCGGAGTGGCAAGCGCTCGCTCCTGCATACATGGCTAGACCCTCCCCGGCTGCACATCGGGAAAAGTCATATACACCTGAATCCCGGGATTTCATAGTGCTGGCTGGTTATCATAGAGTGATAGAGCGGGGTACGTACGGACCCGGAGTTCAGTTAGTTTACTTGTCCGTCTCCTCGTTATTTAGACGGATGAAACGAACAATCCAGCCTGGACCGGTCCGACTTACATAGGTTCTGAAAACGATAGAGATAGCTGCCCCGGGACTGGGAGTGTAGAAACCGAAATAAAAAAAGTAATGACATTCATTGCGTTCGCTGTATCGAGTGCGAGTTCATGCGGGGTACATGTCTGCCTACCTGATGTACCGGCAGTTGTCGTTGTAAGTTAGAAGCTGAATTCATTGATATGCGGATAAGAGAACTATCTAGCCGTACACAGTATTAGTATTCTGGGTCTCGAAAATTGAATGACGAGACGGTTTAGCTCAAGTTGTACGAGTGGCGTAGAAACTACACTTGATGAATACTAGGAGCGGCAACGGTACTACCAGAGATAAAGAGAGGTCAAAAGAATCGTAAGTTTGGGGTGTATTTTCTGTATAGCATTCGTCGCAAATCCGGAGCGGAGTTCGAAGCCCCTATCTAATACCATGCGTGTTCTAGTGCCATCGAGACTAAGGTATCCAATCTATCTAGTGTAGGTATATAATGCAGCGCAAGGGAAGCGCCGAAGTCGTGAGTCGAACCATTTAGTCCCGGACGTATCCGAGACATATCCATGTGTAACCATGCCCTGCCTAAGCTAACGATAAACATCAACTGAATTCCATCCTGCATGTTGCCTATCATAAACCCGTCTAGAGCGCCTGTGCATGCTGTCATTTTCATCGTCGTCATTCATGCCTTGCGTTCCGCATAGGTTCATCCCCTTCCCATCGCCGAGCTCATGAAATAGGAATAAACATAGGTGTACAATTGGGAAAAAATGAAACGCAAACTCAAATATCAAAACGACAGAGGGAAATGAAAGAGAAGGAAGGAAAGTTCGCTCGCTGCCGTTAAGTGACCGACTAAGCACTTCAGATCGAAACCTAGCGCCCCTTCCTCTTAGACCCCTTCCCCATAATCTGCGACGCAAGCATGCTCGTGATGGCATTCTCCGCCATGCCCTTCATGCCACCCTTCGCGGCGCGCGGATCCTGGTCCATGAACGCATCCATGGCCGCGGCGCCGAGTGCGGCGGTGGCTATCTTGGCCGCTTTGCCGCCCGTCCAACTCCCCGGCTCCTTTCGCAGCCGGAACGCTGTCAGACCACCCGCTTCGAGCGCCGCGCGCGCGGCCATCTGCCAGCGGTCGGCGGCGGGGTTGGTGGGTGGCGCGGTGCCGCTGCGCGGGCGGGTGCGACGGGAGTAGCGAGATGGAGACCGGCTTGGTGAGGGTGAGGGTCGGTGGTGATGGTGTCTCCGGCCGCGACTGCGGTCTCGGTCTGGGTCTCGGTCTCGGGGTCGATCTCGATCTCGGCTCGAGCCATGTCGGGAAGCGAGGTAGGAGTCTGGGTCTCGGCTTAGTGGTGGCGGGGATGCGCTATATCCCCGCCGCCGACCATGCTCATGATCCCGCTCACGGTCGCGGTCTCGATTGTCATAGCGCGTGGTGTGGCGTCTCCGAGGCGGGGATGGCGATCTTGACGGACTGGACGCATACCGTCGGTGATGCCGACTGGAGCGATCGTGGCGGTCACTGCGGTCTACGGAGTGGCTTCGTGGGCTGTCCTTCGCAACATTCTTCCCGGCTTGTGCGGCAGCGTAGGTAGCGGCAGCTTCGCCTAACCAGGTCATGCTTTTCTTACCCAAGCGCTGCAATTTTGGATTATGTTCGGCGAAGTCTTGGTAGAAGTGCTTCCCCTTCGGTTGGCTTTTACTATCGCGGGGTCTCTCTCGAGTCCTGTCTTTCGGGCGGGGCGATGTGGAGTGGCGAGATGTGTGAGGTGGCGGGGTATACGCTCCGTCGTGGCGAGAGTGTCGCGGAGGACTGATTGTGCGAGCATGTCGCCTTGCCCGCTCACGCCCGGAAGGGACTGCGTGACGAGAGGGAGATTCAAAGCCGGGAGACAGAGGTTCGTCTGTACCGATGTACTCATAAGCTGGAGGGTTGTGGGCGGTAGGTGGTGAATGGATATAGGGATCGTCGAATGTGTATGGATCGTCATAGCGACCGCGGTGTTTGCCAGAGCGGTGAGCCATGGTGTAGTATAGTATTTAGGGGTATTCGGGGTGTCTGTAAGTAATCGGCTAACTCTTGGATAGAAAGTTATGGTGAGCCGTGGTGGTGGGCGTCATATATGTCCTGTGGTTGAAAGGTATGTAAGGTAAACGGATATGGAATCTAGCGAGCAATGTTCAGTAATATTTAAAAGACAGGTACGCAAACACTCCCAGGGTACTTCAGGGCACTTCAGGGCACTCCGTCGCTCCACTGTAACACTAACAGCAAATAGGGTCCCGTTAGATGCACGAAAGCTGCACTTCGACGTAGCTTGTGCAGAAGTGCGCGAGCCGTGCGCGAGCCGATCGGGAGGGGGGCCTCCCGTCCATAGGTATCTAACCCCCCGCGCGTACTTACATATGCGTACCGCGTACGCAGTAGGTAGAAGGATCCAGCAACTCTAGCCAGCAACCATCAGCCAGCAGCCAGTCCCGCTAATAATGAGGCAGGGAGACCACTGCGAGACCCTGAACTAGGCGGTGCAGTGCGACAAGCGACTTTCGGGTATCGTGCAGCAGAGGTGTCGCGGGACTCGGCATAATGTGTATGGCAAAAATAGATAGGTAGTGGTGTGGTGTCAAATAAAGCCACGAGTTGGTTGTGAAATACTATAGATTTCTTTTTTGGCTTCATATTGGCTTCATATTGGAGAGAACGCAGCTCTTCCTCCACCTGTTTCACCTTCATGGGAGCTTACAAAAGAGGACATAGCGTATTCTGACTTACTTAGCTCACCTCCGCCATCATCGGAGTAATCGTTTTGAATCAGAGGGACAAGCCAAGTGACCCGCTTCTCCCCCGCGCATGATCTCATCGAGCATGTCGGTGCTGCCTGCGGTTCGCAGCATGCCAGCTCACCACTTGATGCACCAGAACCGGCTATTTAACATTGACCAGTGACTGAGCAGTGCTGAGTGCCAGCCAGTAAGGGCGTGCGTTGAATGTTGAAGATGCAAACATTCGTCGCAGTAAGGGATGGAAATCCCCAGAAGCTGTACGCATACGGCGTCATACTTGCGGTAAAAAAAAATCGATAGTTCGTGGTGTACTGATGCCCAAGCTTGGCTCATTGGTAGGCGGCACAACTAGGGAGTCATAGACCTACCAAATAGGTAGCAAGAAGCTATATGCGTAGGCATCACATCACGGGAGCATCACG
Organism: Hypoxylon argillaceum; assembly: GCA_022495175.1. Classification (NCBI taxonomy): domain Eukaryota; kingdom Fungi; phylum Ascomycota; class Sordariomycetes; order Xylariales; family Hypoxylaceae; genus Hypoxylon; species Hypoxylon argillaceum. The sequence goes on along the minus strand of MU378261.1, from coordinate 64,555 downwards.
GGAAAATCCCGTGTCGCCGTAGGATGTGACAACTTGGTTTACGAAGTAATAAGCCGTGAGCATCACATAGCCACAGCGCGAGACCTGGCAACGTGTATTGTGTTGTGCGCGTAATGCCTGGACCTACGCATAATTCTTACATGTGACGATGTCTGGCGCTTGACCTAGGATTCCGAGGTTTGTGTCGTAGTCACTCCTTGGCAGAGATCGTAGGCCTCAGAAAGAAATGGGATGCCCGCTCACTCGGTTTGTTTGTGTGATGAATCAGCCCATCTTATTGAGAGGGAAAGGCAGGTTCTACGGAGGCCGGCGGAAAGAGGGACGATGCCTCTAGGCTGCATAGTAGGCATAGGGAGATATCGCATTAGTTCATAGACGATATTGACGGATATAGTAATATCCTGACGTAAGCAGCTACCTATCTGATAATGACTCTGGATAGCTGATCCCTCTCCATTGCTTCTACATACACACAATACCATGTTGTTATGCCTCCACCTACCTACTATGTAAATCATATGCATCCGTTAGGTAGGTAGATGGATCCCTGGTCTGAGCGAATACCTAATTACAGTAGCATCATTGTTTCCACAAATCGCAACAGTTCAAACGTCAATTACGTAATTCGTTGTCTCCAAGAGAGCGCATCAGTACTACAGAATACAGTAGGACACTAGACTAATAGGTAATACTAACACGACATGAACGGGTGGCCATCTATATAGACGAGACATGGTACGATTATAAGCATGAACTCATGACTTCGTCCAAAATCTACACAAGCAAGACTGCCTAAAGATATCAGTCTAGACACTTGGCGTTCCCTTCTGCCAAGATCTGTATCTGCCCAGGTTTCCCTCGAGCTGACTGCGCACACAGGCCCTAATTTGGCCGTACCCCATGGGGAATACGAGATGTTGACCGCTCTGAGCTTGACCGCGTCTATGCGTGGGGAGTGCAACGTTTTGTTACATCCCGTTGGGCTAGAGCTCTAAACAGACAGCGAGACAGAGGAAGAGTCTCAATCGATAACTCAACATGAGACTATGCAGTTTAGGCTAATGGAAACTGTTGTACCGTGTCTCTGTGCCTACTTCACAGCGATGAATTCTTTAGTAGGCAGATGGACTCTCTATTTCTAGTGTCAGTGGTTCGACAGCCCTGCTCAGCTGTCAGCACTGCGTCCCTCGGAAACAGAAACGGAACATTACTCACGAGCGGCTGTTTACCCATGGTCGAGATGTCGAGATTGCAGCACGCCAAGGATGATACTCGTGTTCGCTTATTAAGTGCAGAGGTGCCATCGCGGTGAAGTCGAGTCGATCCAAACTCGGTTCGGCTAAGCGAGGACGAGGCAGCATCGTGGGAGTATAAATTTGGACACCCCTTCATTTCATCGTTTCGAGCGTTCAACAGAGGTAGATGTAACGAGGGAACATAACTCGCAACTCGCAACGACAACCTGCCAATCATGCAACCCCGAAATCTTTGCCTTCTTGCCCTAGCCGGCCTTGGAGCGGCGACTACGACCGACGTTCCTACGTCTTTCCCTACCCCTACCGGAACGACGCTCTGCGTTGACTATTCCCAGCCTTGCGGTTCGCCCCCTACGGCTACTGTGTGGTATGGAGGGTACGTGAACCTTTGAGAGCATTAGATTGAAAAATATGCCCGCTTTCCGTACCCTTGAACCTTAAGCCACAAACTGATGACTTACAGCTGTCACGATATAACCGTGACACCTACATATACACCGCCACCATGTCCTACTGGTGTTAGCACACTGAGCGATTGCACCTTGACAGGTTCCATCTGTGATGACCAATTCAGGACATGTGGATCACCCACTCCAACAACAATCTTGACATACGGAGCGTAAGGATCCCATTAGTTCTGTCATATGGAAACAGGTAGCTAACTGAGTTACAGATGCCACGACGCTTGCGTGACCCTCACGTACTCTGAGCCACCTTGCCCGACAGCAACGTCAGTCAGCGGCAGCAGTAGCTGTACTGAAACATACACCGTCTGTGAAGACCATTTGAAGACGTGCGGATCGCCGACTCCTACCGCCATCTTGACGTACGGAGGGTAAGCGAATATTCTGAAATATGAAATCTCTACACTATAATTAGCTGACGATGTATAGATGCCACGGAGCCTGTGAACAGATCACCTATTCTCCGCCGCCTTGCCCTACGCCTACCGCCTAGGGCTGTGACTTACGACCTAAACAAAATTTCGATTCGACTATAACGTGGTTTTAAGACAGGCGCACTAGAGACAAAATTTTATCCCTTGACGAGATTTACTTGAGCACATACACTTACGAGGAACGAGGCACGAAAAATGTGAAATAAGACAAAAGCAATCCAAGAGCATAGATGTGCCAAAAGAACATATTAACCCACTGCTATGCCAACCCACAGTAAAACTCCATAATCTTTACACGCTTTCATTGAAGTACCAGCAGTCTATAAAAGCCGAATCGGGAATGCCAGCCCCATCCATTAGCCCATGCATGCAAGCCCCATACAATCCTGTAAATGTCCAAAATTCCTTCCCATCTATCTATACATCCAAACCTAAAGCTACAAGTCTTCAGCTTACCCCTTCCTTAAACGAACAGCGCAGCAGCAAGACCCGCCATCAACCCCACGGCGCCCACGCCCGTGGCCGCAGCGCCGGCCGTGGCAAACGTCGTCGTGGCCGTCGTGGTCAGCGAGCCGGTGGGGAGCACGCTCGTAGTCGCGTTGCCGCCCGTGGGATACGGCACGCTCGACGCCGGCGGCGTCACGACCGCGGTGCTCGTGCTGAGGACGGCGCTCGAGCTCTCGCACGCGCAGGCCGCCGTCACGGTGACCGTCACCTGCACCACCGTCTGTCCCGCGCCGCCGCTCGACTCAGCCGGCGGGACGGAAGTCGGGGCGCTGGCCGCCGAGGTCACGTCCGACTGCGCCGGGACCGAGCCCGTCGGGTACGACTCGACTGTCGAGGTGCAGCTCTCGTCGTCCTCTTCTTCTACAGCGCTAGAGGCCGAGGCTGCGGCGGAAGAGGTGGCGGAGTTGGTGCAGCCCGCGAAGCCCGCGGCCCCGCTCTTCAGCGCGTCGGTTAGCCCGCCGGCGAGCTGCGTCGCGGCGTCCTGGTCGGCCTCGGGCAGCTGTGCGACGACGCCGGTGACGACGCTGGCGATCTCGGTCGCGAGGGAGCCGAGGGAGCTCTGGATGGTGTCGCAGAGCCCTGCGGCCTCGAAGGCGCTCTTCTTGGCGCTCAGGTCGGTTAGTAGGGTTTGGCCTGCTGTTGCGAGCGAGGCCACGGCCGTTTGTAGGCCTGCGACGTCGGAGGCGTCGAGGGAGCCGCCTGAGGCGGTGATGCTTGCTGCGCCGTCTTTGATAGTGGTTAGTAGGGCGTTGGCGTCTGACTGCAGCTGCGTCGGGTCGTTGGTGAAGGACTTCACTGCGCCGTCGAGCGTTGTGATGGCAGAGGAGATGGATGCTGCTACCGACGTCACGGTGTCGAGGTCGCGCTTGGTGGGCGTGGGGAGCTTGTAGAGCTGTAGCTCGGCTGTCGCCGTGAGGGCTAGGGCTATGGGGAGGAATGCCGTGGCCTTCATTTTGGTGGTGGGTTGATTATCGTCCTGTGTTTTGTCTATTTCCCTGTGTGTATCTATGCAATGCGCGTACACTATGCGAGTGATTATATGCCGGGATCAAACGAAAGTTAGGCCTAGTGGTCTATAAAACGAGAGGACAAGAGTCTGGGCCGCCTGTGCGGCATGGGGAAATATATATCATTGTCGGAGAGGCGAAGGGGGAGGGGGAGGTCTGCCTCGCCCCGTGGCCATCCATCGCCACTCAGCCCCGATGGCCTCCACCTCGCAGGGCCCCCGGCGATGAGGTACCTACCTTCAAATGAGATGGTTACGCACGATGGGTGGGATGTTTCTGATTGGTACCTGCCGATCAGGGAAACATGATAGCCAGCGATAATTGGTGGTCATGGTTGGTTTAATCCGGGGAAGGCGAGGGATCTCATCTACGTAGTTGGCTAGGAGCGATCCCCCTCGGCAATTGGTATAAATAACCATCAGACAGATGAAACGATCTTCCCGTTCTAGAAGAATACGCATACCTAGCACTGAAGTTGGGAGTATGCGAGGAGGGAGTGTTTTCGCGGTGTTACGCCTTAGGTCACAAAGTCTATGGGGGATGCGACAGATACTTGGCTGTTACACGCGCATACGCATACCCACCCGCCGTCTTTAGCTGAACATGGTCATATGAGTAAAGATGCTACTCTGTCGTGGTAATACCATCTAGGTAATACACATACTTACATTAGCTACCTAGTCTAGGGAGAGACATCGCACCGGGGGCCATTAAACGGCAACATATACCCAGCAGCATAAAACAAAAGCAATCAACTTCAATGCCCCCATACACCATTGCGTAACCTTGTGGCGTCTAGCCAGGCAGGGGTGTCATTGGCTCCCAGCCAGTGGATGGTCAGAAATAGCAACGAGGGATCGGCGGCGGCGCGGGCGCGGGCACCCGGATTGGGTCGGAAATAGACCGCGATGAAACTGCGCCCGTTTGAGGTCGATCCCTGGCCCGCGGGGTTCGAACAGCCAACGGGTTCGCTCGCTGTGCCACCGTCGAGTTGCACAGGGCAAATGAACGGGCGAATGCGTTCGCGTCTTTGGTTCGTGCCTGGCTGAGTTGGTGAAAGTAGAGTCCTTATGTAATCTGCAGAAGTACAGCATCCAGTCCCGGTTTTCCTCGTAGGACCTGCGTTAGCACAGATGCAAGGAGGAGAGAGAGAAATTGGTGTATCCATCCTCGACGGCGCCAGAGTTATGGTGTGATTTTGCATACGGCTTCATCGGAGGACAGGCAACACCCAAAGGCGTCAAATTACGTAGTGGATTTCTAGACATGCAATTTCGTCTCATGGTCTGATAAAATAAAGTTAGCTGAACCTCGCACTGACTACATAGTAACACCCTGACATGCGCCACACTCAGGTACGCGAGTCCCATCCCTTCGATCCCTACTCCCACAGGAACAAGCCGAATGGCGTAACACAAACACCTCACCCGCTCGTTACCAATGACAAAAAACGAGGCCATTCACTCATTACATACCTCGGCTCGCAAACCACCAAACCCACAACCTCCAATAGCAGGTCCATACCTCACGGCAACCTCTCCCCCTTCCGCGTCGCCTTCGCGACCTCAGACTGCGTCGTATCCTCCGCATACCGCTGATAAGCCCTAACATACATGCCCTCCTCGCTCCACGTAGCCTTCACACTCTCCCTACCCCCCACCGCCCCAACCCAAACCCTCCACCTCCCCCACACCTCGTCGTCCCCCTCCCCCCCTACCTCCGGAATTCCGCTTCCCCCGTCCTTGTAGTGGTCGAGCAGGAACAGCCGCTTCGCCCACGGCGCGAGCGCCACGTCGACGAGGCTGAAGCGCGCGCCGAGGAACCACGGGCCGGCACCGCTCCCGTCCATCTCGGCGACGAGGGCGCGGAGCGCGGCGTGTAGCGCTTCGCGCGCGGAGGAGAGCGTGTAGGGGGAGGTGGAGGTGGAGGTGTGCTGGAGCACGCGGTAGAAGGCGGGTAGGATCTTGCTGCCGATGTGGTCGATCCAGAGCCTGCAGCGCGCGCGGGCGTATGCGTCTGCGGGGGCGCTGCCGCGGGGTAGGAGAGCCTGTCCGTGCTGTGTCTCGTCGCTGTATGCTTCGTCCAAGTACTCGCAGACGATGGTGCTTTCGTAGAGGGGCTTCTCCCCTCCTCCCTCTTGGCTTGTGCCCTGGGTGGCGGCGGCAGCAGCAGCAGCAGCAGCAGCAGCGGGCACGGCGAGAGTGGGCACGAGACCCCGCGGGTTGAGCGCGAGGAACTCGGGGGCTTTCTGGTAGGGGTTGATCTCGACGTACTGGTGCGCGATGCGCTTCTCGTGCAGCACGATCCAGGCGCGCTGCACGAAGGGGCAGAACCAGCCGCCGTAGAGCTTGAGCTCGTGGGGCGATGCGTGGGCGGCGGCGAATGTCGCGGCGGCGCCGGTGGCGGAGCCGGGGAGGGAGGTGTCTATTGCTGCCATGCTGGGTGGATTTTGTGATTGACTTTTATGTGATGAGTTTGGTAAGTCTAGCGTGCCACTTTGGCGTGATGGTGTGTGAGTGAGTAGGTATTATCTGAGAATGTGCGTGGTGTTATAGTGGCGGGTGAGAATGAGAGTGAGAGAATGACATCACTTGTGTCTCGTTGGAGTTGAGGGGATGATGGATTGAGTACTTGGGCAGATAGAATGGTGAGCGTAGCAACCCCGCCTCTACGCCAATTAGATGCATAGTAAATCGCCTGATAACTATGAGTGCTCTTGTTACATGCTTCCACGCATTTCAACATATTGTGGCTATTATAAAGATGCATCTATGACCTCAAATTGATGAAATAAAAGAGAAGATCAATTTTCCCTTTATAATTTTATAATCATGTGTTGAGACTATTGCCCAGTATATACCAACTATGCCTAAGTTTTGCAAGTTCCGCTCCGCTATGCATACTATAAGTGATTATCTATAACCATAAAATCCAAGTAAACAAGCCGGCGACACTAAATATCACCACAACAAGAACAACAAGGGTATCACTTGTAATCCAAAATGCTCACCATCCCCCTACCTCCCCTCCTCCCCAACAAGCCGACTCCAAGTCCCCCTACCCACAATCCGGCTCTGCAAAGCCCTCTTCCTATTGACCTCAGGAATCTCGTACTCGCTCCCCCTCTCAGCACGAACCGCGCCCCAAAAGTCGTACCCCCGCTCCTTAGTCCTGCGCACACGCCTGCGCTCCATCTCCTTCGCGCGCCGGCGTTTATGCGCCGAGTCCTTCGCGACTTGCGGCTCGAGGCGCACGAGCTGCCGCTGGAGGGCGCGCAGGGGGCGCACGGCGACGAGCTCGGCGCAGGCGCGGGAGGTGCGGTAGGAGATTTTGATGAGGGTTTGGATGCGCCCGCTGTAGGCGGCTACTAGGGTTATTGCTATGAGGAGGGCCGAGGCGGGGACTGGGCGGGGGTTAGCTTTGGCTACCAGACAGACGAGCATGGGGGATGCATGGGTAGGTCATGGGAAGGAGAAGAAGGAGGGGGAGGAGGGACGTACGGGATATGACCCCGATGAGCTCCAGGCTCGGAAAGTTATTGGGGTCCGGCCCGCCCCATTCCTGCGTGTTCATGCCGAAGAGGCTCGTGAAGAAGCTCAGCGGCAGGAAGATGACGGTGAACGTCGTGAAGATCATGACGGAGAGGTTCTGCGAGCTCGCCAGCTCCGCCTGCAGCCGCGACCAGCGGACCTCGTCCACCTGCGCCTGGCGCTGGATCATCTCCTGCAGTTTCTCGTACTACAGCCGTGTTAGCGTCAGCAATACCCAAATACCCAAATACCCAATACCCAATCTCCTATCTTCCCGAACATAGGCACTGAGTGCAGAGAGAGAGAGAGAGGTGGATGACTCACGTCCTTGCGCGTAGCGTCCACGCGCCCGAGCATGTCGTGCGCCAGCTTCTCGTACTCCTCGAGGCGTCTTAGCGCCTCGTCGAGGAACGCGCGCCCGCAGCCCGTGAGCGCCGCGAGCTCGGGCCTGCCGTAGCTATCGCGCATGAGGCGCACGGCGCCCTGCTGCTCCGTGAAGAGGCCGAGCAGCGTGTGCAGCTCGTCCTCCATGTCGCGCAGCTCCAGCACCGCCGACGTGTTCTCGCGGTTCTGGCGCTCCGCCTGCTCGAGCTCGCGCCGGTGGCGCTTCTTGATGGCCTCGGAGCGGTTGTCGTCTGCGGAGTCCGAGTCCGAGTCCACGTCGATCTTGGTGTGGGATTGCGTGCGGAAGGCCTTGAGGGAGGAGGTCATTCGTTCGGTCTGGGGGGTGTTAGTTTGGCGTGCATTGGATAGGGAGTTGGGGTTGTTTGTTACCAGGATGCTGATGGCTTCTTCGAAGATTCGGAAGATCTCGAGGTCGGGATGGGAAGACCGGTCTAACAAGACTGTCACTGCGTGAAGGGTAATAAACGCGGCGAGATCTAATGCGTTCTCGCATCGTCCCGTGAGATCGCCGTTCAGTTCATTGTATATGCTGTTTCGTAGATCCGCTTGCTGGAATAAGGGTCCTTCTATCGGGTGGGACTCCCGTTTGGGGAAGAAAGTCATTAAAGTAGCTAGACTAGTCAACACTTCTGTGTATCAAGACACGTGAGAGGACCTACTGTTGTCAACTGCCCAGAGCCACAACTGGTCGACCATTAACACGTTCCCGTTGATGATATCATCTTCAAGATCAGTTTCAGTGTCTTCGGTAGCATTAGTTTCTTCAGTTTTCGTCAATTTATCCGTAGACAATTTATTTGTAGACAATTTATCCGCAGATGAAGCTAACCGACTAGCTGGCGAAACAGCGCTCGATCTATCTTCTCCTGTGTGGTACATATCTCGCTTCCGCTTCAATGGATCCATGATTCTCTGTTTAGTAAGTTTATACAACATCTGGTCGTCATCTCGTGCCCAGGTGTCCTGGAGCGCTGGATAACCATACTGATCTAATGTTCGTCGGGCATTTAGAGGATGTTCGTATCCAATATACTGCCACATCACTCGAGACTCTAGCGACTCGAGTTCGGCAATATCCTTAGGAACTGGTCTTGCCCGGCCATGCTTCATCCGACGCTTGATGATATTGCGGCGTTGAATAATATTGATATAGGTGTCATAATGAAGGTAGGGAAGGTAGAGATAGAAGTGCGAGGGGGATATGCTTGGACTAATGTTTCTTCCGCTTCTAGCAGGAGAAGGTGTACGGGGAACGCCTATGTCACAAGTTAGCACTTCAATACCAAGGTAGACGATTAGCTTATTTCACGAACTTGTTTCTGCTGGCACAAAAGCGCAACCCGGTTTTACATACGAAACATGCCAATTAGCACGTCTACCTTGTACATGTTTACTAGCCCAGTAGTCGTTGCTTAGCAGCTTAGAGTAACTTCGATTCTGAGTCTCAGAAAGCGTGTCAAAGATTGCCTATGAATGCGTTAATGAAATTAGACTCGCCACTACGCCTTGGGATATTTCCCTACCTTAACCCAGTAAGGATTATTGAAGGGTAAGTGAATCCACATGAATTTTCTATTCGTTGGCTTTGGCCTAGAAAATCCAGCCGTGAAATCCTGAATCGTTGAAGCCCGACCTACACGCTCATTAGCGCTTCTCCGAGCTGGGTCTTGACCTTCATCTGTCTGATCGCCTCGATTTTGACGGTTATCTAAAGTCGTTGGTGAGACATCTGGTGCAATGGGTTCGGAGAAGGTCCGGGTTACTTCGTCAATGCTAGACCTAGTGCTTTCGTTACTTCTTCGACCAGGAGATTGAAATCCAGGAGTAGCCAGGGCAGGGACAGTCAGGCCTCTGCTCCGCCTCGGGGAAACATCAACATTAGGTAAGGGCTCTGTTGTCGCTCCTGCGAGAGACGGCCGCCTGGGCGTATGACTTGTGACCACAATCTCAGGAGACAGCTGACCGAGTATATCCTGCCCCGCGCTCCTTGCTCTGTCGCTCGAATGAGATGACCCGAGAATCCGTTGGCCCAACTCCTGTACGTTGCTCAAAATGCTCGCAGTTCGTGATGCTCGAGAGGGGCTGGCAGCGTGTCGTCGAGACAATCGCGGGCGTCGCATCCTCGGCGCCATAGTGTTCATTCGTTCTCGCAGGCACTTTTCCGGGCCCTTCTCGAGGAATTCATTCAGGTAGTTCTTGGTGACATATAGCCTCACACTATGTTCCTCTTCACTATCAGGGTCATCATAGAAGCCGACGAGCTCAACCCTAACTTGAGTAGTTAGTCGTAATGGAGTGTGCACAAAGTTTGAACTCAGCGCGTCCGCCTTACGGACGGCCTCTCCGAGGTCATATAAGTACGAGTGCATAATCGATAAGTTTTGCGGTCCAAAGGAAGCACAGTTAGCATGTGTGCTTTCGAGAGATAGTGCTTGCTCTGATCTTGAGCCGATGAGGCCAGACTTGATAGAAGTGATGGGAGCGCTAAAGTGAACCTCGTCGAAGTCGCTGCCCCCGAGACCAGAAAGCTGGGAGTCGACAGTTTCGTAAAAAGTCCAAAGGCGAAGTTCGCTAGCGATATCAGTGAAATTATCGTGAAGTTTTAGCAGTGGTTTGTGTCCTAGGCGTAGTTTATCCGTGATCGATCTTGGAAGTGGCTTTTCTAGGAAGAGCAACTCCTGGATACTCTCTCTGAGGTTAGGCATCGACAAGTAACTCGAGCCGCGATGCGGAGTGGCTATTACGAAAGTTAGAATATCGCATCCGAGACTGTCGTAGAATGAACTAACCGAAAAATGTGATCCCATGACAGTCGTACATGAAAGGCCGCAGCTCTTCATGCTCCCTTGCTTTGACGAGAGCCTCCTTGACGACCAATCCTCCGATACTATGACAGATGAAGAAAATGGGTCGAGCCTTTTTGAGACCTGCACGAATCTTCATTACCTGTTCGATAAGATCATCAGCAGCTGACTCGATGGTCATGCCCTCTACTATTTCACGGTGTCGATAAAGCATAACTCTCGCCTTGTCGACTTCTTTCCTTATCCCCTGGCGAATCCATAGATGGCTAGCTTTTGGCAGGACGCGAGTGATAGTTGGTGTCAGCACGCTGCTTCCGGGCAACTCCTTCACAGTAGAGTACTTGTCAAGCTCAGTCGGCGGCGGCAGAGTGAAATAGCCTTCTTTGAGAGGGTCTCGTGCCCAGGTGTCGATGGGGGAGGCGCCTATACAGGGTACTGCGATTATGTCGACGGTTGTCTCGTTATAGCCGCAACCCTCGATATCGCCGTCGACATGTTCAAATCCGGGCTCGGATCCCCAGTGCGAACCGCTACTACGGTTCGATTTTTCAATATCCGGGTCTGTGGTCGTAGTAACATCGCTGCGTCGCGACTCTCCTTCTCCGTCTCGCTCATCCGCCGCGTCTCTTTGACGCGTAGCTTCTTGTGCCTCCATCACGGCAATCGAGTTTGCATCCAACTAATTTCAGGGGCCTAGAACCACACTAATCCATGCCAAGCAAGCACACATTCGTGATCGTTAGAATAAGCAGCCGGCAACACCAACCCCCTAAAATATGAATAAACGAAAGGCTGCAGCAGATGACGAGGATGCCCACATCCTTTATACGTGTCGTATATTCTCGGCACTGCTCGTCTCTTGGCCTGCATCCTCCACGCTCAAGATGAGGCTGAACCTCAGCAGGGGCTGACGTGAGAGGTAAGAGATCTACGGTACAGGCCCACTTGCCCCAAGGCCCGTAGCGATGACTCCCGCTGCAGCGTAGCATCATGAGCGCTAACCTGCTGACCCTGTGAATCGAGCTTGGCGTTGAGGGCGCGCAGCACTCGGTCCCAGATTCGGATTAGGGGGTCAGCACGGCACGCTATAGCCGGCAAAGTGGGGAGACCGTCACGCTAATTAGGGCTGATTAGCGGCTGATCGGGGCTCTGTAATTAGAGGAAACGCGACCGGTTACTGATCAGCATCCTTCAACGTCACTTGAAACTCGTCAGAAATACAACATGCGGAATAGCTAGATAGTCTAAGCAGAGAATACGGCTGTCATTAAACATTGAGAATGGTTGTTATTATCAGGGCGTATCTTCTATTTTTCTCGGCCTTACTCCGACATGTTCTAAAAATCTCCTTGGTATTGTTATTGTAACACGAAAAGTTGCCATATTTGGTAACATCCGGTGCGCCTAATTGTTCCCTCGCTAATATCTACCTATCCAATCACCGAATCCATGACAAGAGACAAGAGCCAAGACTTCAGGAGCTTGATAAGAATATCAAAAAAAAAAACCCTATAGAATCCATACATTCTTATAAAATTCTCATAGCCACACGCTACGCGACGAAATATCAGATCTGTCTTTCAATACGTCCGTTGAAAATAGTTGCTGCTTCTCCGAAGCCGATGCCAAGCACCAGAGGACCCGGATAACACCCTCGCCACGTCAACCATAGGATTGCTGGCCCAGTCAGCGACTCTCTTCAAATAATAGGTGCCTCTCTCGAATGCAAACATTCTAAATCAGATTCTGGGCAGACTCGTCAGAATCGGACAGCAACGCTTTATAGACTGGATGATCGTCATCGTGGTTGAAACTACATTCGAACAGCACGAAGCGATTATGTGGCGGAAGTTTTCCCGCTAACTCGCCGCAAAGAGCGAGATCGACAAGAGGATTGCCGGGGAGGTAGGCATCCTAATTACGTACGAAATCATTCGTTGCTTATACAACCAGCCTACAACATCATACGATCTACAAGCAAACCACACTACGGAATCAAACGAAAGACCCACACGCGTAATGAAAGTGAACGGAGGTGAGAGCCCTTACGGGTGGATTACATGGTTAAGATTGCTAACATGTTGTTTTTTGTAGCTTGCTTTGCATTCAATAACCTAGAGGATTGCTACAAGCTAAGTGAATGCGGTGGACTCGACTTTACTGCGGTCGCCATAAAACTTGTCGCCAAATCCGACGACCCCGATTTCGAGTAGCCTACTAAAATCTCAGAGCTGGCTACTTTGGCAGATTGCTTCGACTGGGACCTGACCGACCTCCAGTTCAAAGAAGCACCAGACAACGTTCTCGTTACTATCTAAAAAGCTAAGACTAAGTTCGAAAAGAATGTGAATATCAAGCAAAATAGAATTGAGAGAGCAAAGATGGCACAAGAGAAAGCCGACGCCAAAATAGAGAAGGCCAGAGAGAAGGCGGAGGCAAAAGCAGAGAAGGCCAAAGAGAAGGCGGAGGCGAGTCGCCACTGCCGCTGCAACGCTAAACCACAACACCACTGACGCAGAGCAAAAGTAGAGCTTATATATAGGACCGTGACACCGCTGCCCCGCCGCCATGGCGAAGTGGTCCGATCCTAGTAAGAAAGAATGATGAGCTACGATGACACAACCAGGAAGCATACAACTCTAAGGTTCTCTTAAGACTCACGCTGTTAACCGGAATGTACGAATAAGTAAGTCGGTTTAGCGGCCAGTAGCAAGTGCACCCGATACAAAAGCTACTGCAAGACCTGCTATAGTCTCTAAGTACCTACCTAGGTACTCTTCCAGGCTAATAGCGCCTAACTTAGACAGGAACGTGCTCGCCTCCAAGTTCAGATCTTTAAAAGGAGAAACGAAGGTAAATAGGGACAGCAGGAGTACCTATTATATAATATATACCGAAGTCTTCGCCAATGACTCTACTTACCTTTAATGCCAAGCGCCTTCCGGCTTGTTTGTAAGTTCTTCCTTCAGCAATATCCCTATTTACCTTGTCATTTCCCTTTTTTTAAGACCTCAGCACTGCTCCTGAATACTGAAGTCCTTGCGCAGGTATATAAATAGGGCTATAAATTCTGGAAAGCTGTCGAAAGCCCTGTTTACTTTTCGACATAAACAATAAACACAACAGTACAGAGACACACAACACGCACACACAGAATCACGATCACTCTCTCAAGCCAAACACAAAGACGACAAGGCATTCTTAAAAACTATATATACACTCGAAATAACGCCCCAAATTTTCCCCACTCAGAGCTAGTTCTCAAGTGGTTGGCTTTTGCTACCCCGAACTCAGCATGACAACACGACAGATCACGATTCTCCCCTGGGCGCGTTGCAGAGGAGTACTGCGGATAACAGGAAGGCCTCAGCGGATGTAAAGACCATGGCGCCTCGTTTTTATTCAACACCCTCTACCTAGATACACGGGTTTCCCTTCCCAACCAACATTCGGGCGGGCAACGTCACTTTCCTCGCCGGCCGATGCCCGGTCCTCAACGAACTATTGCGATCTATGCTATCGAACGAAGGATACGGCTAGGACCAGAAACTTGGCCACATCGTCGTGGTAACGCACTCCCCAAATATGCAACGGTAAGTCACACCTTTACTATCACCTATGGTCTGGGTTGTTAAGAAAAGGGCTTTCCCGCCACATCGACGTTTTGTTCCTTAACCCCCTTCCGGCAATACATATTAACTTAGAGTACAATGATTGCTAACTACATGTCAAATGGTAGACGAGGCACCATTATTCTTGTCATGGCTGCTAATCCTGCTTAAACAAGACAAGGCCAACCTCTAGGCTAAGAAAGCTACACGCTGCTGGCATCGTTCACCTAAATACGCTCGTAGCGTGAACCACAGCTGGGAGAGATGGCGTAGCCCCCTTTTCCAATAAAATGTGGCTTGAGAGCAAGATGATAGAGAATTATCTACTATCGGCCTCACGTTGCCGGTAATATTATAATAAGCCTTGAAAATAGCCGGAAAGATCTTGAACGTTTGGGCCACAACACGTACCATCCTATTTGGTAATTGGATGTTGGGCCTCGAACCCTCAAGGTACTCTCTCTAGAGGTTTCGAGCTGCACCCGTCGGTTATACTAAGAAACAAGAGGCCTGCCAGCCGGTCGTAAGTTTTCCTATTTCAATCCGGCGGTAGTACTGCTAACAGGCTGCTGCTTAGAACCATGTCGTCCTTGAGGTCGACAATGAAGTAGAGACTGGGATTGGAGTGGTAGGGACGCCGAGAGGGAGACGGAAAAAGGCACGTCGCAAACTACGCCGCTGAAGTACTGTTCAGCAATAGACATCGATCACAAGATGGCCAAGTCTAGATCGCTAGCACTTACAGACGCACTTAATGTTTACAATAAGATTATAAAGGTTATATTTTCTTACTAGCCTGAACACTAGATCATTATAAAGCAGTATCTATGCTTATCTCAAGCTTAAGAGCAGTTTATACGGGATAGCTCGGTTGATTATGCTCACGTTATACCTAACGTTTTAGAAATTAAAAGGTTTACCTGTTTATCCCTTTTTTATTTATTTAATTACAGCTTAAAAATCCCACGTTTACCGCTTTTTTTCTGCCACTACCGCTACTGCTACTAGTACTGCTACTGTCACAATTTAAACTGCCGATAATACCAGAGTTAACATATTGTGGTAGCTACTGCTGCTACTGCTGCTACTGCTACTACTGCTGCTACTGCTGCTACTGCTGCTACTGCTGCTACTGCTGCTACTGCTGCTACTTCTACTGCTGTTGGTTCTGAATAAAAGAGCACTGGTTATACTGCCACTGGTATCGACAGTTGAGGCAGCAAAGAGGCTTCTTCTTCAGCTCAACACCAGCCGGAAGAACAATGCAGCCGCCAGTGAAACGACCGCCACGACCACCGCGACGGCACCTCGAGCAAGGCTCGGCGGCCTCTTCGCCCACGCACTGTCCAACAGCAGCAGTCATGTTCCACTCCTTCGGGTTGGCGAGGAAGGGCTTCTTCCCGAGTCTCTGGACAGATCGCTGCGGCGGGAGTCGAGCCAGAGCCAGCGCCTCAGCGGGCCAGTCCTCTTCTTCTACCGCCCAGAGCTCCGGGATCTGAATGCTGTCCCGGAGTTGGGCAGCAAAGATAGCCTGCTGTTCCTGGTCCTGTTCCTGGTCCTGGTCCTGCTCCTGTTCTTGTTCCTGTTCCTGTTCTTGTCCCTGTTCCTGTTGCTGCTGTTGCTGCTGGTCCTGGTCCTGGTGCAGTTGCTCCTGCAGTTGCTGCTGTTGCTCCTGTTGTAGTTGCTGCTTTTATTCTGTTAGCTTATGTATAGGTTTTGATTCGAGTATTGGGTCTAACCTCTGCGGCTGCATCGTCAGCCTCCTCGGCAGCATGGCCAGCGGGGAGAACGGGAGGAACGGGACGGGGGGGCGCGTGATGAAGTCCTCCCTATACCGTAGCAGTTAGTAATGCTCCAGAACCGGGGACGAGTACTTTTCTTACGGAAGCAAGGCGCATGAGGACGTGGGCCGCCCAGATATCTTCCTCGGTGTTCTGGGGCTCCATCGTGGTTGTATGTGTTCGTGTATTCGTGCTTGGTGCTGTATTCTCATTTAGTCATCGTGAAAACAATTACTTTGGGATAATTTACAAGTAATGAGGTAAATACAAGGCTAGTATACGAAGCCTTTTCAAACACAGTTAGATGATGAGTTGCAGTGGGAGGTAGTGGGACGGAAGACTTACGCCGCTTCTCTCGTTGAAACCTGGAGGAGGAAAGGAAGAAAGAGTGCTAGAGCATCTAGCATGGGGTCAAATGAACCAAGTCTTTAATGACTACGGCCCTTAAATGCGTATATTGTATAGCTACGTATACAGCGGAGCTTGTTCCAAACACAATTGTTGAGAATGTTCGTGATACCAGCTGCTGTTTCGTTGAGAGCTAGTTTAGGGATTGCTATTTGCTGACTTGATATCGCCGATGAAGAACATGGAAGTAGAGAGAATTGAATACCTCTTCCAGTAGCACTACGTTTACAGTGGCATGCCCTAGATCAGTCCTAGCTGTTTACATAGAGTTTTATTCACGAGATGATCTTCTAGAGCAATATTTTTTAACATATGTCTTGATAGTATATTGCTTCTGTTACTTAGTATGTGATAAATAAGGCACAATGGGCATGGGATGAACAAGAACTTATTAACAATCTTGTGCTTTGTAGAGATGCTATTATAGCCCAGCTATAGGCAAATTCCTAAATGTGCAACTTAGCAACTTCCATACCCCTAGTATTATACTCCGTAAGAAGTTTCATGGAAAGGAATAACACTTGAAACACAACAGCTTTATTTTAAACCAATATACAGACTCGAGCCAAGCCGATATAATGACTTTTAGTCCCTCCTCTGAAGAAGATATACCTGTTTACAAAAGTTAAAGGAGATGAAAAAGTCCAGGCCGTTGAATCTAGCTATCAGGAGTCTCTATGTAACCTAAACTACTGTAGATATCCAACCCTGTCGTTGAGGACCCTTTGCACTATTGGGCATTAATATTGTGAACGCAAAGTTCTTTCGAGTTGTTTTTACATGGGGGTACTGCTTGCGGTGCAAAAGCTAATTTTTTGCCTGATAGGAGATAAACATATGAAAGCAGAGTACAATGTATGAACCTAGAGAGAAGAATGAGGGGTATAAAAACTAAGTTTCATAGTGTGCTCTTGAATTGTCAAGTATGGACTTTAAGTACAAAACATTGAATATTATCACATACCAAGCTTCATCGTTTGCAATAACTAAGATGCAAAGTTTCACCAAGTTCTACTTTGAAAGTTTTAGCGAGCCTATTACTCCTTAATTAAGACTCTAAAGTGTTTAGATTTCTTCTTGGTACTGCTTCAGCCCCCTTTGTAAGTTAGTTTAATCACGTGATATGGGAGCTTAATTGGTTCATTTTACACAAGTGAAGGCCACGCTATATAAGTATGTATTAGAATGATGTGAGAAATCTTAATGAAGATACTGCACTGTGCTCTCCTTGTGCGATAGGTTAAGTGTAAAGTCAAGAAATATTATTGTTTCAGGGTTGTCAAAGAAGCACCCGAAATTCATAAAACAGGTTATATTGGCTGGGGCGGTGCTTTCATATATATACGCATCCCCTGCTGCAGAGAAGAATGTCAGAGCTACCTCCCAGCAGTATCATAAGCTGTTGAATGGGGGATTTGACTATTTGTAGGTCCTTGCATGTGGCTTATGACGAAGGCTATAGCACTTCCATCGCACGGCTATTGGTAAATTGTACCCAAGAAATAGCAATCACAACGAATCCAAGTCTATTTCTGCCGCCCGCCTCCTGACTAAAATAGCAGTCTTAGGATCAACGCGTAAGTCGAATCCTAGCTCAATAACCGTGTGGGCAAAATTCTCCGTGGGCTTTAAGTCGTACTTGAGAAGCAGATGGACCAAGGCGATTTTGAGCTCGTTTGCAGCAAAGAACCGACCGGGGCATGCGTGGAGGCCGTGGCCAAAGCCCAGAGACTCGGTACCAGTAGTGACGAGATGTGCTTTGTTGGCCTTTTCGGGTATGTCGCGCATACGCATGAATCGGGCGCCGTCGAACTCCTCCGGGTTCTCGTATATATCGGGGTCGAGCCGCTTCGTGGAGCGTACAGCGCACTTGGTGCCCTTCGGGATTACCGTGCCATCTGAGAGGGTTACATCCGCGAGAGCCAATCGATGCATGGTTGCTGTTCAAATTGAGCCGCATCAGTGGAGTGACGTCTGGGAATAACGACCGGGGATACTCACTCATCTTTATCGGTTTTAGTCTCTGTGTCTCTTTTAGCACACTATCCATTAGCTTTAGATTAAAAAGCGCTGTCTTCGTCATGCCTTCAGCTTGGAGAACTTCAATAATCTCTTTGCGCAAATCCTGAATAAGTTCCGGCCGCTGCACTAGATTCTGTAGAGTCTGATTAAGAAGATCCGACGTTGTGTGAATAGCAGCCATGGAGAGGCCAATTTGATAGACCGCAGGGTCGTACGGATCATTTTTCGACTCCTCCTCGGCCCATTCGATTGCATCATTTGGGCAGGGGATTGGACGGCCTTCCCTAGCAGCAGTAATCTTTTCCGCCCGTCTCTTATCAATGACTTCTTGGATAATGGCACGAGCTTCGTTGAGAAGTCGGCGGACCAGTCGACATTCTGGCAAGAACCAATGAACGAAACGCCGCGAGAACTTTGGGAATAAACGTAGCTTCTTCACCGCATGCATGGCATTAATGGTGTACTGAGAGGTTGTCTCTAGCCAGGCTTTGTTGCGGCAGAGTTCGTCCCCTAGGAAGATACGTGAAGATAGACTGGACACATATCTAACGCTCGTATGCATCACGTTGACTTCTTTCCATTCTACAATTGTTGTCAAAAGGACTTAGTCTGTTGAAAAGACCAGCTCTGGGTTGGTAATGACTTACCAGGAGATTCCCCAAGAAGATTATGTAACGCGAAGTTTGCTTCCAAGGACACGGGTTTTGTCACCTTCGCTGTGCATGCCAGTTAGTCCAAGTTGGTATGACCAAAAGGAAAAGGGGCGAATCGAGTCAAGGTTGCTGCTCACTCAGATATTTGGTCAACTGATTTCTAGTGACCTTAAGCATCATACCAGCCGCCTTTTCTGCATTGAACGGCTCAAAACCTGGAAGCCTGCCGTGGAAGTCCTGGGAGATGCATGAGTCATAGTAGTCTTGGAACTGGGGGAAATCAACCATCTTACTTCCTCAGAACTTGCGAAGAAGCTCAGATTGGGTTCATTTCGAATCTCTTGAGCAAGGTAGTTCGGTGGCAGGACAATAAGGTTTCCGGTGTCTGTTGCAATACGAACAGGCGTTTCAGTGAATTGGCTTGTTGCGGTCTTCAATAGGCTAGCAGCTCTTGCAAGAAAATCCAGCTTAGCCAGAGAATTGCCCATGTCAAAACGACCAGGTGCATTAAGAATTGGTGGCAACTTTCGAAGTCTTACGTGCCAAGCCGAGTAGGCTATGAAGACAGCAGCGAGAGTAGTCACGATATATGGCAGGGGTTGCGACACAAGATGTGGGATAACATCAGAGTCTATCCACGACCGATCGGTCGGTGGTGATGGGTGCACAGAAGCCATGACGCGAAAGTGTCAGTAAGACGCTAGTATTTAATCCCGGCAATGCACCAAGCTTTGATATTCGTAACGCCGCGCAGCGCTATGCTAGCTTCCACAATACCACGGCTGTCTATGAAGACTATTCGTGATGATCTAGAATGCTAGTGACAGTCGGTGACAGAGGTACTCTCAAACATCTAGAAAAGTCTGGGGGTGGGCCATCATGCTTCTTATGTATCTAGCTCTTACGGAACCCAGGCCGGCGCCAACCTCAATGGGTAAGTCCGATATCTCCAAATAGATAATCACGGCCAAAAATGGCCGTTTAGCTAACATTATAGAGTAATCCGGCCAATCAATCATTATGCTTTAGCAAGTTATTTTCTAGATAGAGTAAGCTGGGCGCTGAATTCCCGTGTTAAGGGTGCATCTGTTCAGCATTATAAACACAAGACCCTCACCCCGCATTACCAGGATAGTGAAGATGCCTAGGTATATGAACAACCACGCACTCTAAGGTTTTAGTATAAGTACTAATCTATTATATTGCAGCAGCTTGTTACGTAGGCAAAGTATCTAAACAAGAGGTTCGCTTTCTACAAGGTGTGACTGAGTACAACCACAAGTACAAGCTGTGAGCGTGTCCTATGCACTGATAACCCTTCTTACGCCGGTGGTTCGAGATAGAACTGTATAAAAAGATGATATGAGACGCCAAGCAGGTCGAGAAAACAAAACAGGACGCATAGTATCAGTTTTGAGCGCCAAGACATCACGCAATCTCGTATAATCCTACTCGTGACCGCTATCATTCAGCCGCCCGGGTAGGTGGTGTAGATAGATAACAACTAGGATGGTGAAGCGAGTCAACCTCGACTGGGGGTAATTCAGTTCCTCTTATTAGAAGAGTCGGCCTCAATGTCTAGTTTACTACTATTAGTACATGCATATTTGTCTGTATATCTTCCTCGTAGTACTATAATTAGACAAGATGGTAAATCTACTATGGCTGGCAAAGGGAAAATTTAGCTGCAGAAGACTCATGTTTTTACTGCATAATTGATAGTTTAAAATGCTCTCTTGAGCAGGTTTCGGATACTCATGAGATTGAAGGCCTTGAAACTTGTAGTTAACTAGCATGCTCCTAAAAAGAACGTAGAGACAAGCCTTAGAATTACTCATTGTACAAATAACCCCTTAGCTCCCCAGGGATTATGGTAACTAAGTGGTATATTACTAGCTCTCCTAAAGCAAGCATATAATTGGTAATGACTCAACGTTTGCGTTATCTCAGGTTGTGTCTAGAACTATGAGTCACGGAACAAATGATATGAGGTTGCTTGTCCGCTCACCGCCTTAGTCTAGGATATTGACTTATTTTAGTTCAAGAAGTAGACATTTGTTTGATAATGTTTGGTGTTTGTAATTATAACAAATAACTCATTTGATCGAATATGCTCATCTCAAGTTTGTACGCGATCCCCAGCAGTATATAAGTACAGACAATATCCCCGACTCAGTTAACTTCTTTTCCACCCTATTTACTCACCTTCTACATTATTAGCTCCAACAACTTCTCTCTTAACTACAACCCTTATATAACTACGGCGACGAAGGAAAAACATCGCAGTTAATACTCCTCCAGTATTAACTATATATATACATACGAGGTACGTACTAATTGATACGCGATACTTATGGATAGTAGTTTGGAATTTGATCTGACCTGACTGAAGTAGATGTCACGGACCAGAACTACAGCAGCGAACTACAACACCGCCACAAAAACGGGAATCTTAACCGTTTGTAGTCCTTATATGTAGGACCGCGATAACTGGCCCCTGGGCACCCGACCTTACTAGAACTGCTATCAATACGACACTTATATATATATATATCCCCTCTTCATCTCCCGGCTACCCAGCCACGGGTAGCCTGCGAAAGTTCCGACAGCTGATGGTGCCAGCGATGACTGCTTGTCATCGCCCAGGGACAGAATTTCGAACTGGACCAGCAGGGTCTACTCTGCTGGCTTATATAGACCAGGCTTCGGCCTGCGCTACGGGTTTGGCCTCCTTGAGGTTTAGTACTATGACAGAGACTCAAGGAGTCTTGTCTCTATATATAAAAATCCTTAACAAACACCCCTGCTACAACTCCATCTCGATAATGGGCAATACAACACCTCCTCAAAAAGAGGAGGGAAAAAAAGGCCTTTGCAGACTTCCCCAGGGCACCAACGGCACCACCTCCCCGCAGGGAGACGCCCTTCAGACGTGCTCCTCCTCAAAAGAAGAGGAAAAGCCCCTTGCAGACTTTCTCGGGGGCACCTACGGCGGCGCCACCTCCCCGTAGAGAGACGCGTCTGGGTGCCCCTCAAGAACCACACAAACGCCCAGAAAAAGACATACCTATCATCCCCCGCCGCGGGTCCAACAAAGCGGAATCCGACGGGCGACAGCGGGCGTGGCTCGCCGCTAGCGAGCAAGCAACCCCGACGCCTTTAAGGTTGGAAATCTCTCGGCTTGGCCAAACGAGTACAAACCAAACGAGTACAAACCAAGCGAGGGAATTGCGAGCGGGTGAGGCGATGGGGACTACTTAGATCTGGGGAGACGTGGGTAGCGAGGGAGGGACGGGATGAGTGAAGACGGTGACTTACACCTGCGAACAGGGCGAGTCTGGCATAAGGATGTTATGGATGAGCTCAATGGGTACGGTGAAGAGTAGTAGATTAGGTATCTAGTCGCTCCTGAGAGTAAAACATCAATACTACGCATGAAATCAAATCACACTAAACTCGTAATGTACCTGATGCAGGCTGTTGAGAAAGTGTTCAGGTACGTGAGTGTCATTTATACATTTCGTCTACGAACACCATCCGCCAACACCCTATCTCTGTGGATGTGTGGCAGTATTGGATAGGTAGTTAGGTATGTGATACAGTGTGCTAGTATGATAGTATTACATCATTTGCTCACCTAGCCTCGCCCGGTATCCGTGCCCACGCGGGAAAACGAAGTTAGAACTTCGTCATCTCCAGCAGCTCCTCATAATAGCCGGGTAGCATGATATCCGCAAAGACAGGTAACCTCCGTCTCCACGGAACCAGCAATAAATCCCCTCGCAGACCTCGCTACGAGCCAAAGCCTCTACACCCCTCACGCCTCAGCACCCGGCGGACTCGGCGTCGGCGCCGGCGGCACGCCCCCAGCGGGGTCCACGCCAGCAGCCTTCTGCGCAGCCAACCTCTGCCGATACTCCAACATCTTCTTCTTCCTGGCCGCATGCTGCGCATCGAGCGCCTCCTTGCGCCGCGCAATCTTGTCCTCGCGCAGCGCGCGCATCTCGAGCCCGATGGCCTTGGCCTTGCGGCGGCGGTGCTTCATGGCCGTGCGGCGGGAGCCCATCTTGCGCTTCTCGGTGCGCACGAGGGTGCCCAGGCGCCAGTTCTCCTCGCGGTAGGCGTACGAGCCGCCGTCGGACACGAGCTTGAGCACGCGCTTGTCGCGCGGGTTGGGCTTGCGGCCGGGGCCGAGGCGGACCACCTCATTGGGGATGCCCGAGGGCGACAGCGCCTCGCGGACTTGGGGAGGGGGCACGGGGGCGGCGACCATGTTGAGCTTGCGCTTGCGCATGGCGTTGGCCTCGTAGGGGAGCTTGTCGGCTTTGTTGAATACGACGCCGATGTACTGCCGTTTGGGATGCTTGGCGGGGTCCCGGTAGTACTTCACGTAGCCCGAGGCCAGGGCATAGATGGTGTGGTCGCGGCCGATGCCGCAGTTCTCGCCCGGGAACCAGAGCGTGCCGCGTTGTTTGTAGATGATGTTGCCTGTTATGACCCACGAGTCTAAAAGCAACGGAGTGGTTAGTTAGGTATGCCTCTGTCTTTATCTGTCCGTCTTTATTTATTCGAGGTTCTCCGTGGTCTTTCCGATGTAGGAGCTATATGATGGTATGGAGGAGGTAACAAGGAGATGAGCCATACCTCCCGTCTTCTTTGCTCCGAGTTTTTTCGGAATTGTGCCCGAGTCTCGTAGTGTGTACGCTCCCTGAGACTTGACGGAAGCATGCCTGCGACCTTCGACGACGGAATTCGTGGCCCCGGCTGCTCCTATCCTCAGCTGCGCGAATACATCCTGCACATGTCGTAACGTGGGCGACGTGGTTGATCTCGTGATTGTGGACGCAGCGGCCACGAGCGGCCGCCTCAATTGACTCACCCGCATGGTGTGCAAAGCGGGTTGTGTTGTGTTGGAATGTCGTCTAACTTAAATATGTTGATAGAGCTGTTTCGTCGTCGGAGCTTGAATGCCGGGTCCAAAATTTCGGATTAGTCATCAGGTCGGGTGCTGTCTGTGGAGGTAGTCTACCCTGAAGCATTGATAGCGATAACGATAAGGTAGGGACCCAGAGTTCCGGGGGATGATGCCAGCAATGCATTTACAAGGTACAGCGCAGTACAAGCCGCAACACCATAAAGAACAGCAGTGCGCATCTCCAGCAGATGACGAAACCAACAAAAAAGAACCCATCTTGAATGACGACGCGCTACCCCTTTCAATTGCGCTCCGAAAACGAACCTCTCGCCACCTCCTAGCTAAGATCTAGTCTAAAGAACCCCCCCGCGCTCCCGCGACAGCAGAGCTCGCCGCTCCAAAAGGAAGAAAGAAAAGATGCATCTCCCCAACCCCCTCTCCCTCCTCCTCCTCGCCCTCTTCACCTCCCTCGCACAAGCCCAATTCGGCTTCTTCGACCAGATGTTCAACGGGCAACAACAACAACAACAACAGCAGCCGCAGAACGGCCCAAGCGACTCCTCGCTGTACCAGACCAACTTCGAGCGCATCCACTGCGACAACTACCTCTGCCCGGACACCCTCGGTAAGTGCTACAGGCGTGCCTGGGAAATGCGGAGCTTGGGATGGATGGGTAGTGGCTAATCAATTGTGCAAAAAATGCAGCTTGCGTCCATTTCCCGCATCACTGTCCCTGCGCATGGCCCAAGAACGAGGATAAGTTCGAGATGGGCGATGGCCACCGGATATGTGCGTCGCGGGGCGGGTTCAGGGTCGGCGAGGCGGCGCGGAAGGTCGAGTTGGCGCGGAAGGGCATGTTGTGAACACGAGGGCCAAATAACAAAACACCTGCTCTTCCTCTCCACATTCGATAGATGATGTATATATGAGTCACGAAGGCGTTCATCCAGTTAGCGAGTCTAGAATAAAACACATATCGGGAGATCTGTCCGAACTCCCCGACTGTAGGCGCAGAAGCTACTGCCCGCTGATTATCGCTATAGACGCTTCCTATCGCCCCGTGATAAGATTCTACTTGTACAATTGATAGAGAACCCTGGGTAGAGGGTATATTGGGTACATATAACTAACACCTGCTTACCATCGCGCGTCTGTAGGACTTGGGAGGTCTGATAGTGGCCCATCATTTTCCAAACCGTGCAGCACGCCCATCGCATATCATGCATCCATCGACCATGGCTAATACTCAGTGAAAGACGGGGGGAGGGGACGTGAGGAAAGGAAAATATCGACGTGATCCGCCCTCGCTAGCCAACTCCTTTAGCATGCGTTTGCAAGAGCAATCCTCGTAGAACCCCATACGTCACTTATGCAGACATAAGTGACGTGTAGCTTCTAACATGTCTGACTGCTCTTTCTCCATAACTTTCGTATCTTCCTTTTCACGTAGACGAGCATTACGTTTGAGGTGGCCCGAGTGTCCTTCCTAGTCCTCGGCGTCGACCTCGTGGCCCGGGATGGTAGGGACCTGAGGAAGCTCCTTGTTATCGTCTTCCATCTCATCGAGGTCCTCGGGGTGGCCGAGAAACCTGGCCACGTTCTTCATCTCGTAGTGCTTCTTCCGCAGCAGCTCGAACTTGCGGTGCTTCTCGCGCTCCTCGGGGGTCATGCCGATGTACTCGTTCTCGGCGTCGTGCTGGGGCGTGGCGTCCTCGTCGTTCACGTGGACCTTGCTCTGCTTCCGGCCCGAGGTAAACTCATGTTCGGGCACCTCCTCCTCGGGCTCGCCCAGCGACAACCCGGGTATGGGGTCGCCGTCGATCATCTCATCATCCTCGTCTTCTGAGGGCTCGTAGTGGCGGGCATAGGGTGTCTTGGGCTCGGTGATCTTCATGGTCGAGGTGCGCTCCTGCTCCGTCAGGTAGAGGTTCGCCTCGTCCCATTGCAAACGTTGGTTGTTGATCATCTCGTCATCGGACTGGAAAGATGTGCGAGACGATCGCCGGCGGGTACCTGCAGGTCGGCTAGTACTGCTGGAAGATCTACGGTGGCCTGCATTCGTCTGAGTGTTGATGATGGTGAGTTCTTTGTCTGACAAGTCCTTTTCCTTAATCGGTGACTCCGGTGGCGATTTTTGGTATGAATTCTTCAGGATGCCTAATTACCCGACCTATTAGCGCTTGTACCTTGGAGAACGGAGAGCGCGGGGCACACAGACCTTTGGGACGCCTGGCGGCCGGCGCAGGCGGGGAGTGAACAACGCTACTCTCGTCGATCTGCATTTTGATTTATAGTTGATTGCAACAAGATGTGATATGCGCAACGGGAAGAGCGCAGCAGAGAGACAGAGTGCAGGATTATATAGTTCCAGAGGTAGTAGGTTTGGCGGTTAGAGACGAGCAGGGGAAGTGTTGATTACAACGAAGACCACGCAGGCGGCAAACTCGAGCGTTGTTGATGTTTGGATGGTGTTGATAATGATGAGAGTTTCAACTTAGGTTGGGCGGACTTGGTGGAACGCGATAAATAAAGTTGGCTGACGGCGCAAGGTGGTTGGTTGGGTTGGAACTTGGGGCCAGTGGTAAGTTTATAGGTTGTTGTCAGTCGCTACCTACAATGGTATCATGGTCAGCCATGTTCGGGCATGTACAGTGGCATGTACCTACCTCCTTTTAAGATGCGTAGGGTGCCGGAGGTACATGTAGGCATTGGAAGGTATCGCGGGGAAAGATCGAGTCCCCGCAGAGATGGAATGATAAAAACTACCTACCTAGGTACCCCTCTTATCAGTCACTACATTAATAGAGGGGAAGAGCCATGGCATTCGCAGCAATAACCGAACCCAAATCTCGATTATAATTCTAGACTAACCAACTTACATACTACATGGGTATGGGTATGTTATGTAGGTGGCTGGATGGTGCTAGGTACACCTAGGTAGTTCCGCCCGACATCTGATATGGTTGTTCTACTTGCAGGTACTCAGGTAAGCCCTGGCACCTAATCTTGCCATTGGGACATATTGCTTAAGCTTGCATCATCACTCTATCTGATAGACTTCCATGCGCAGAGCTAGGAAGGAATAAACATAGCAAACACTTAATGTTCCAGATAAATATTATCAATCACGAGTTGAATTGATGACGGCGGGTATCTCGGGTAAGTACCTACCTACCTAATGCAGGTAGTCAGGTACATTTGTATTTTCGATGACAAAGTCACGGTCCTTCTAGTAGCTAGGTAAGGAAATGACCAAACCAGTTAGTCTAGAAGACCCGGTGACTTTTCTAGAACACCCACATACATCATCATTATTGTACAGCAGCAGCAACAAATAAAGGGCGGGAGAGGGGATTTGAGATAATGGTAATTGGGTAGCACTTGAGGCAATCAATGTTGACCTTTGACATGACCTTTGAAGCGCGCCTCCATCGGTTCACCAATCACTCCAGAGTTGACCCTCCAGGGTCCATCCGATACCTACGATGATATCTGGTTGGACACCAGCAAAAGCCCAACAACGGAACCGGGAACGCTGACATACATACTGCGTACTTAGATACAGCGCTGAGTAGGTATGTCCCTCGTGTTCACCAGCCAACATCGCGCTATCTATCTATTTGTATGCAGTACGTAGTACGGTTCTGTCTACAGCGGCACACAACTATCATCGTTATCGGTGACATAGGGCAGAGGACAGGGGACAGGTGCTGCACCCCATACAAGAGAGACACTCCCATCATGGGGAAGGAGGGACCATAGGCCACCCTGCATCTGCTGACATCATCGCTCGGCTACCCGCTCCTTTATCGACAGCGGCACTGCGCGTTAGGTAGACTGTAGATAACAATGACCGCTCCACTTCCCACATGCTCATATCGATACCTATATACATAGAGGTAGGTGCAACCTCAAAGGTAGTAACGCGACAATGCCGCGAGATGACCTCATGATACCGCGAACTGTCTCAGATGCAACCGAGAAGGACCCAGCAGATTTCACGAGCACCGCGACCCGGCATCTTGAATTCTCCGATGCCGTGCCATCTTTTCCAATTATCTGCCAAATCAAGTGCCATAACCCTGGGTGCATACATACCTGCCTACCGCATCCTAGGTTGCACGCATCACGAACTTACTATGCAAACATGTCGTACTGATCCATCGCTTCATCCTATAACGACCAACCTAAGTCCCAGAGGACAAGCGAAGGAAGAGGGCTGGAGATAAGAGCGGACGCTTCCCCTTCTCAACCCCACAATCCCGGAATCAGTACCGCCGAACGCCATGAAATGAATGCACCCCAGGGCCTAGCAGTTGGAGTCCGGGGATGCTCTGCGAATGACATGTCGCTGATTTGGCGGGGGTCTCATTGACATGTGAATCGGTGCGCCTATAAAACCTCAGCTCGTAGATTACCTATGTGTTTTTCGTATGTGGAATAACGACGATCTAAATCGGGAGGACTGCATCGATTGTTCAGTATCTATGAGAACATCGCTATATTCACGCATAACTGAGTAACATGGCTAGTCACATGGCTAGTCTAACTAGGTAAGTAAATTAGGATTTTTCATGGTAGAATTTTCATTGATTTCAATTTAGGTAGAGGTGCATAATATGGAAGTGATCAACTAGCAAAGGGTTAGTATATCTTCATCGTAAAACCTCAAGATTCCCGAGACCCTGCGGTGATTTACTCAGGCAGGCATGACAGGGGTAGGTTGTACTCAATATGCTAATAAGACAAGTAAACGCGCGGTGCCCCATTGGAGAAAACCGGGGCTCTAGTCCTCATCGTCCTCACCGTCCACCTTCAGCTTCTTCTTGGCCTCCCTCTTCTGCGGACGGAGCCACTCCTCCATGCCGATAGGCCAGTACACCCGATTATCAGGGCCACCCATCCCCAGATCGGCCTCTGGGACCACAGGCCGCGGTGCTGGTTCGTCAGCTACATTCTCGTTCTCGTCGGCATCCTTGCCCTTCTTCTTCCGCTGCTTCGTCTTGGGTACTTTAGGCGGAGGTCTATTCTCGTCATCTCGCTCGTATGGGATGACGTCATTGAACCTGTCCCATCCGGGCAGCCGGAATGTCCGCATGAGCTCGAAGACGGCTTGCTCTTTGTCCTTGGCTTCGATCATAAGGTCCATGGTGTCCGGGCACGGGGGTAGCATCATGACCCGGGGACGATGTTTCCGGCGTTGTCGCGGCGTCACGGCTTCGGGGCATGGTTCGCTATAGTGCATCTTCTGCGTGATTCCTTTACGGTCCCAGGTGGCTTTAATCCGGGGGTATAGGTCCATGATATCCTTCGTCCCTTCCCGGATCATGTCCTTGTCGAACATGATATTGTGATGGTGGAAGTCGAGCACAAATGGGATGTTGAGCTCTTCACAGATGGGTAGGAGATCGTGGACGGTCCAGGACACATCGTCATTTTCCAGTACTAATCTGGCCTTTATCTCATCCGAGAGTAGGCTATAGTTAGCTCGAAATCGACCGAGGGTTGCTACCTTGTCGCCGAACATTCCGCCCATGTGTAATATCATGACGGCATCCTTATTTAGCTGCTTCGGTAACCGGAGGAGAGAAAGCAATTCGTTGTGATACTCAAGATCGCGCAAAGAACTACTGATAACTTCGCCTCTCGGGGACCCGAGTTGTGTGAACTAAAATCCATGTTTAGCTAATGCACTAAATACTGAGAAGAATTACTTTGCTTACTTGCCCAGGGTGCGTAGTCAGCCGATGACCTAACTTGCCTGCGAGGCTTCCGGCATCTGCAAGGACCTTGGATGCAAAGGGCGCAAGCTTGTAGCCGTATTCCTCGTGGCTTGCGAAAGGGAACATCTCGGAGCTGAGGCGCATGAACTTAATCCCATACTTGTCGTTCCACTGTAGCATCTTTACGATGTCGCGAGCGTTGGCTAGACCCAAGGCTTCTACATATCGCTGGCCCCTCTCTATCTCGGCGGGCTGCTCCTTATCTGGCCGGTTCTTCGTCGGGTGTTCTAGCTGCGATAGGTCTTGGAGTGGATGGCGGTGTTCTATGATAGATGATATCCGACATGTTCGGGAGCTGAAGACGGGTGGGTTACTATTGCGCAGGTAAGTATTGAGGCATGCCTATAGGTTAGTTAGTTGTTTGAGCTTTATCATTGGTGGTAGTAATTCACATAGCCTAGTCTTCCTTTCCATGGTAATGGCAAATAATCGCTGTGGACGGGGGGCGGTCGAGGCCCCTCTTGATTTATAGCACTTGTGTCGTTCTCGTCCAGGGGAATTTCGGTATCATCTTGGTCCGGAGGCCGTGGGATTTCTTCTTTGCCATCACATTTGGCATCTTTGGCCTCTTTCGCGCGCCTAACACTGCCTTTCCTCGTTCCTTCGGTTTCCTTCTTGGAGGGTAAGATGTCCGGCTGAGATTTGATAGGGCGCGGTATGAGGGCGGCATACTCTTTTTCGAGGCCGCGTGATTGCACTTCGCTTTCTTTGACTGCACGTTTCTGCCTCTTGACGTCGTTTCGTAGCCTATCCTCCATCTCCTGCAGCCCACTCAGCGCCATTTTGGCCTCCTCCTTGCCCATCAGCCGTCCGAGTTCCTCGCCCTCCTGACACTCTTGGGCCTGCATAGCAATCCTCACATACCCGGACGGCTGCGGCCTGAGTGTTGGGGCTCCCTTGTCTACTAAACGGCTGGACCTCCTTGGTGCGCTGCTTGGCTGGTTAGACATAGAATTCTCATCTATTGAGGCTTCCGGGGTCAGGAGGGGCGTGTCTGGTTTCTTGCGTTTCGAACTCATCGTGGCAGGTTGTGACGACACTACGCTAGCAGAAGTAAATGATCTAGCAATATTATAAAACAAGGTGAGAGAAGAAGAGCTGAATTGATGGCGGGAATCTGCTTCACAATAGTGAATCAGGCAGCGGAACCACGTATACATCCAACTAGATTAGTAGAGAATGGCAGTTTTATGAGGCGATTCAACGCGTTGTTGGAGTAGAGCTGTGAACTAGAGAGCTCAAATACGAGACACAAGACAGGGGGCACACATTGGCCGCAGCCCAGGTATATATAGACCGGGGGGCTTCTTAGGGGCAGTTGGAGCGTCAGCAGCTAAAGTCGTAGAACAATAGGTATCAGGAACAGAACATAGAGGGGAGAGTTTGTTCCGACGGTTTTCTTTGCGATACCTGAGTGCTGTCACAGTACCAAGACCTGGAAGAGAATGGATTGTACAGCAGGTCTGAAGTAGGTGATGACATGATGTAAGAGCTGATCAGATCGGGCAGCAATCTTAATTGAAACCTTCCTTGGTCTGAGATGAAAGTAGCTTAGGTCTTGGTAGTATATTGGGTTAGGGAATCTACAGACCTGTAAGCTACCCTAGGTAGGTACTACGCAGTATAGAGGGTTCCCCCTTTTAGGACACGCTGGAACTAGACTGTCAGCTAGGTCACATTTTTCGTTCCTCTGTTATATGTAGTATTGTGTAATAGTGTTGTAACAACTTAGGTAGTTAGCTAGATTTTTATTGCTATATCGAAACTATCACCAGCTTTACAAGTCTGCTGACTTTTATAAAAAGAAATGTTACAATTTTCTTTTCTTTACCGTATTCCTATCTCCTTTCTCGTAACATCGCGTATAACATAGCTATGAATAGCGTATAGCTTGAAAAGCTGGAATAAAAAACTTAGTCGGCACAGTGTTGTGCGACTAGCCCTTTAGTCCAAACATTAAAATACTGCTGGACACGCGGTTGCAACGTTTACAACACATCATAGAGCACACGATTTAATGTAAATTATCGTATATGTATTAAGAAGAGCGTGGGATTTTTTCCGACTCGCCTTCGCGATAAGGTTAAAGCTAGTCCAAGATTACTAGATTGCCTAAGTATTTGATTTTAACATTGATGTCAGGATCTAGGAACTAGGATCCACTAGAGTACTGGCACACATCCAGCTACATTGTATATACTATTCTCGCCCATATATTGAAGGAGATTCTTTAGTCTTGTATAACGCTTTCACTCAAGATATCTATCAAATACACTACTTCTTGTATTATACCTGACCTGGAGTTCTTCCCACTCCGTGACAATTGAATTCATAGTAGTAACACTTCGAAAGCTAGCTTAAAATCGTATAACTACCTAAGCTACCAAACCAAAAAAAAAAAAAAAAAAACCTAAACAATTAAAAAAACAAAAGCATGTAAACGCAAATAGTGGTAAAACGCGGTAGTCGGAATGAATATTCGAGCTGACTATGCCTAGGCTCGTGGTGTTACAGAAGAGAAGTTATGCGGTGGGTCCCTGAAATGCTGTGGAACAACCCATCAGCAGAGTGTCCAAAAAAAAGAAAAAGAAAAGAAACATAGGTACATATGTACAAAGTAAAAGCAGATTCCAAACATGACGAAATCATTGAAATCAATGAACATCATAAAGGTGGGTCTGATTTCTTTTTATTGGCTGATCTCTAATGATGTTGAGAATGACGCTGTACTGTCTGATCAGTATCACCTCGTTCCTTCTACACATAAACATTACCCATGATCCATGCCCACACACCCAAACCTATTCTTTTCCCACACATGTCGCGTAGCTCGATGCAAAGGAAGTTGAGACAAATCCGCTCTACCTACTCGCTTTTTACAGTTATACACCTGTATTAGTCCCTCCCAGCGAGGGAATAGGGGGCAGTTAGCCGGGCGCGGCTGATGACATTAGCGCGACTCACGTTCTGTTTGCTCTTGTTCTCTGATGGTGCTTAACGAGACAAGACAAGACCATAGGACAACTGATGAATCATCGCAGGTCTCAAATATTCGCTGGCCGAAGTCAACTTCAGAGGCGCAAACACCTTCAGAATGGAATTGACATACCTATCCCCCTCACCTCCGCCTATAGCCTATTACATTACTTGTTTTCCAAGGATCATCACGTCGTGTGCCAGTCGACCATGATTCTGTCCCTCAACACCTGTTTCCTCCGGTTTCCTGGGCAGTTAATATCGCACTGCAGATCTAATCCCAGCCTAAACCCACCCGCAGTCCCCTACTGGGTCGGCATTGAACACATGACAATCGCATCTCGATCTGCCCTGGCTTGCTATCCCTACCCCTCTGGTTTATAAGGTTGATAATATTTCATTCTACATATGGGACAGTCATACTTCCGCTTCATGAACCAAGAGGCTAAGCATCGTGAGTGAAATGTATGACCACATTCATTAATCTCCAGTATCTCGTCCTCCGGCGTCTGTTTACAGGCAGCAATTATTCTTTTAGCGTACGGTACTAGCTCTATTAGCTCTATTCCCGCCTCGATCTCAACTTGAAAGTCTCGCCGACCTCCATTGTCTTCTGATCTCCTACTAAAAGACGACAGGCATATTGGACTAGATTGGTCTATTAGTGGATAACGTTGCGCAAGATGGGTGGTGCCCTAGTTACCACTCAGTATCGTTGTCCAATTGGTATTCATTTGGGCTTTTTTTCGAGGTGACCGTGTACAATGATTTCAGCGCGGCTTTCAAGTGTGGCTCCAGTTTTCCCGCTCTTCGCCGTGCTCTCTGTCGGTCCTGGCGAAGCGATCTCCAGTAGAGGACTGCACACGATCTATAATCTCGTCAGCGACAATGGGTTTGAGGAAAGTCCCTACGAGACCGATATTACTTACACCAATATCCCGGCCAATACCACTCCAAGGATGACCAGAGTTATGTCACCCTGGCGCATCCAGCTACTCGGTATGGAGGTCGGCATAATGCTCTCAACATCTACGGTAGACAGGCTGTGATGTGTTCTAGCTGGAGTGGACGCTGCTAGCTTGCGCTGAGCCTTCTGATCTATAAACCTCATGTCGACTATATCGCACGAATGATCAATGTAATGTATCGTAAGTTTTTGAAACGTCCTAAATTATCCCGAACGAATAAATAGGTGTAGATCTATCTTGTACTGCCTCATGAGGAATTACTAATCAGGTTTTCGCGTTGCCTAATGCCGCGAGAGCCGGAAACTTGTGTTTTCAAAGTTTTAATGTATGCATTCACCAAGACCTAATTAGATGTAGGTTCGGAGGTGAAGGAGTTAATTGCCAAGCGGGATACTAAAAGCCTTATGAGCTGGATCACTAACTGAAAAACACTTGCAGGCAAATATGAATGCGAGACATTCTGAGTTATCGTGTAGCACGCTATAAGGCATCATGCTATATAGAACGAGCCAGAAAAAGAGCATCGTCGGTCTTGAGATAGTCTATATTTCGATACACGCGTTTATCGAAGAACCACCCGTGAGGTCTCTCGTTCTAATATCTATTTCGTCTACAAAACACATTATCAATCAAACTATTTCAATAAATAGCAGCATACGTCATCGGTTTAGGTTGTCAGTGCGTAGCCCGACCAAGCTAGCGTATCCAACCTAACCTACGCTTGGAAACCGATTAACCTGAAAAGTCGTCACCTCCAAAGACGACTCCGGTTTATATTTAGCCTTGTGTCGCGGTTATATTTGGCACTCATTTTCTCCTAAGCCTCTTGGCCGAGGGCTGCGTGTCTCCGCCTTGAGAAGCTATCAACTCGTTGATTTTCTCACTGGCGAGATTAATGGCCTCCTGTAGTAAGATCTTTTCGCCATAGCGCACAAATAAGGCCATTCTGGAGCGGCCCAGGACAGCATTGCTAGAAAGTAGCTTCGCGTCGTCATCGGAACTTGTGGGATATCCAGCAAGTTTAAGCTCGAGTGCGCGGCGCATGGTAGATAAACAGACTTCATCCCTGATATGTTTATCGGGGATCGTTTCGGGACTCATTTTCCGTATGGCCTTTAATATGGTGTTTATCTGCTCTCGAAGATCTTCCGGGAGACTCTTCAATGTTTTGGAACCATGGAATCCGCCTCGAGAATCCGGCTCTTCTAGGTCACGGTCTATGACAAAGGCATCCTCAAGTTCTTCCGGGTCTAACTCTGTGGTCTTTAGAGGGGTTAGTTAGTAGAGAGCTCATATTAGATCTCTTGCTGCTCACTTACCGCCTTTCCTAAGATTGCATCGTCTATTGCGAGGGTCTGTTTCAGGGCGGACATGACCAAATCCCAAGACAATTCAACCACATCGTATCGGGCATGATGTATGCTCGTGTATCCATAGCGACGTAACAGCTCACCATTTCCAAGAGGACCATAGTAGTTTAATATTTCTTGACCCGCGGCAATTGGCCTGATAGCGGTGACAGTTAAACTGTCCTCCTCATGATTAACATGGGCCTATTACATGTTAGCTATAACTACGCGCACTAAATCGAGTGCAACTCACATTGAACTCGGCATCCGCATTAAGGATATCAGCCATAGGGACCATACCCATCAAGATCTTGCCCTCTCTATCCTCAACCCACTCATCGCCGTCCTCTTGATCCGCATCCTCATCCTCATTCTCGAGGTCGAACGCATAGGCCATGATAGTACTGCCTATCCGATGAGCCAAGAGTATAAGCTCATCCTCGGACAACCTCCGCGACCCCTCGGGATAGAAGACATCCGGGTTCTTCTCGACAACAGGGAGGACCATCGCGCGAAACATCGAGTCCGCGTCATCTTTACCGATCTTGGCAACGATGGCGCTGGCCTGGAGATCATCGAGCTCCTTATCGGACCACCACATCAGCGTGTTGAACTCGGTAGGCAGCACGTCGAAGTAGCGCCGCCAGCGAGACCTGTCGCCTTGCAGGTACTCGTAGATCATGACTAGAATGAGCGACACCCAGTTATCGGGCGGCCCGCTCGTCTCGCCGACATCATCGTCCGCCTCGCCGTCCGTCTCGTCCAGCGCGGTGGTGGCGAAGACGTCCGGTATCCTCCTGGCCAGATCCGACGTCTGCGTGTTGATGATGGCAGCCCGCGGGATAGTGAAGAGCACAGTATCCTCCGGGATGTCAGATTTCACGACTGATGGGGTTTGTTAGTGAAATGTGGTGAGTGGAGTGGTGAGTGGTGAGTTAATTTTCCGAGGTGTGAGGAGGGAGAATGAGCGCCAAGAAACTTACTTATGCCTCGCCCGCGGCCGTCTTTTCGGAGGTCCTGGATTGCAATGTCCGCGTGGAAACTAGCGCCCGGCCAGGCCTTGAACCAGTCCAGGAAGTGCGCCGACCTCTCCTCGAAAACCGGATCCGACATTCTGAATTCCTCCCTTACTCAATTGCCAATGAGAGGTGCAAGATGCTGTAGGTGTGACTTGTCGAGTACCTGCGCTAGGCAGGGCTTGCGGCGAGGGTCAATCGCGAGTGTACCTACCGGGGGGGTTTCTATGCAATTATCAAAAAAAATGAGATGCATCTGCCAACTCCCGAGGTCGTTAGCGTGCCATTTACCAAAGGCCAAGCTTAGCGCACTCGCCGCTTTTTTCAAAGGCTGGGCTCAGCCAGCTGTCAGGCAGGTGACCGTGAAACGGCCATTGTGCCCATACCGTCCGTGGCTGGGTTGCAGGAGCCGCAAATAAACCGTAAATTTGCGGCACATAGCGCGGAACGTTTTCCGTAAAAGTTAGGTGGTTTTACAGGAATACTGCATTATTGTTATTAATCAAAATATATTAAAAAGTCTAATTTATATATATTATGAATAATCCTGGTTTCTATATACTTCATAGAATGTAAAAGTGATCTCTTTTTTACAAACCCCTTTAATTAATTATAAAATAACAATAAATGTCACGGCAAACTTATATATTCCTAGGTATATAGGCCTGTAGACCAATAGGTAGTCTATAGGGACTAGAATTGACCAAGCGCAATAGCTAGTCACAGGCCAAATAGGACCGAAAGAGTCGCACGGCTACTAACAGGTAACCGACAGAGAAGTAACTTTAGTAGGAAGTCAGGAAACAGGTCCATGGTATAGATCTTAAATACAGTAGACAGCGTCATAGACTGGTTGGCTGGTGTCCATGTTACATACATAGGCTAGGAAACCTTATGTAGCTTAGAATCCCCCCCCCCCCCAAATATACGGTATTTATATGCTTGCCATATTAGCTGCTCTTCCTCAGCTCTCACAGGGAGTAACGTTGCCGACCATAATCCCCCGAGATTAGGAAACCTGTACTACTGTGGCGTATGGTGTGTGACATCATGGCTCAGCGGTCTTGCTCAGGTCTGCACTGCCAACGCCAGCACATACCATGATAGAACAACAGACTAAGTGTGATCGGCCACCAAAAAGGAAATTAGGGATTTGAGAGTGCCTATTATGTCCATACGCGCTCAGAATTCTATTATTCTCGTCTGTTTTCCTGGCTTCTTGTTGAGCTATGGCATCATATAGTGCCGGTATGCGGCGAGCGCTTCTCAAGTCAGCCCATGATCACCAGCTCTTTAACAATATGTGCGGCTAGGCCAGACGTTAGACGGGGTGCCAGCGCGGCCACGGCTAACAGACACCCTACGTAGCTGACCATACGCAGAGAAAGACAGTTAAAAAAGAAGTAAAAGTAGCTCATCTCAGCTGATCGTGAAAGGGCCCTGAAGCATTACACAGACCCAGACCGTTCCTGTCACGCTACTGCCAACAGAAAGGCTACGTACGACCGCTGTCTCATAATCACCTTACTATGACTAGCAATCAATGGAGTCACGAGGTAAACTACGTACGAGCCAAACTCACTTACGAAACAGGTTGAACCAACAAATAGTTACGAACAGGATAGGTAACATCAAGGCAGAAGTAAGGGAGCCCAACTGCGAAGGGAAAGGTAGCTTGTACGAATAGAAATGAGAGCCGAATCCGTCACAGTAATGTTAGAGAAATCTATCCTCATGGTACCTACTCGACTGATCTATATATTTTAAACCGATATAGTCCTACTGCCACGATTCTATTCATACCTTTAACATAATCTTCTCCCAAACTTTCTTTGCAAGCTGCATAGTTATTATTACACTTAACCTTCGAGGAACTCTTGATATAAAGAGCATACTAAGACCTTACCAGTCACCATGTGTAGATACATCGTTCCGCAAAAGATATATCAGCAATGTCGCCACGCCTATCCCGATGGCGCACCCTACTATGACCTGTGCTTAGATGTTGAGCAAGGCAGGCGAGGCATGTGCTCTCCTTTGATTACAGACTATTCTCGAACCAGAATTGTCCCAGGCTATTGTCCCACGTGCCCGGCGC
The DNA here is from genome assembly GCA_022495175.1 of Hypoxylon argillaceum. Lineage (NCBI taxonomy): Eukaryota > Fungi > Ascomycota > Sordariomycetes > Xylariales > Hypoxylaceae > Hypoxylon > Hypoxylon argillaceum. The sequence goes on along the minus strand of MU378261.1, from coordinate 26,568 downwards.
GATAAAAGTAGGTCCCGAAATATGTAATCCTCTTCCAGAGGTTCGATCGGCCTACTGACATTAAGTAGAGTTCTAGGACGACGGATCTCATATGTTCTCACATTTAGGTGAAGTCGTACTTGCAGGGAATAGTAACCTGTGCCTCATACCAAACGGGATCAAAAAAATCTGTTGATAAGTCAAAGGAAGAAGAGTCTATAAAGAGCGCATGGAGTGCGCGAGCACTTATATATGGTGTTTTATAAACTCCCTGGATCCCGGGGCTCCCCTGAGACCTACTTATCTGTGACATATGTCACATAAAACAGACCAGAGTTGTTTGGGATGGGCCCCATGTTAGTTACTTAGGATAAGGAAGTATTTGTGTGGGGCTTGGAAATATAACCTGGCAGCTGAAAATATCCGTGAAGGGTTTGGAGAAGGGGCTGGAAGAACCTGGAAAGTTGGATATTTGGTCAGTCATTCGTTGAACCACCATAGCAAATGCCAATTGGGGTGTCAGGCCATCGTACCATACAGACATCCATTATAGCATATGGACATTCATTATAGAATACAGCTAATCATTATATCATACATATCTTCATTACCTCCATGAGACACTGTACTCCACACTTGCTCCTAATCACCTCTCACCAATTCGCAATGTTGGTGATTCAAGTGCCTTATTTAAGCGTCCTCAAGTCGGTTTCCTGTCCCTAAAGGCCACATTAGAAAATTTAATGCTCTTCCTCCGATGCGAAATCGACTCTTAAATAACCGACAGGCAACTTTTCCATGACACCACGTGTGGCCTGTAGATGCTCCTCGAAGCTCGAGATCAGACGCCGGAGTTCGTCCTTCACTTCAGTGTGTGAGCCGAAGCCTTCCAGCACGTGTGCCGAAGGAGGCGCTGGCAGAGGCGGAAGGGCCAGTGCCGGGAGCTCTCCAGTTTCTGGCTCTAGACCATCATGAGCTCTAAATCCGGGTGGACTGTCATTATGAACAGACGGTGTATTGTCGGAATACCATGGATGCATGTCGGGCACGGGACTCGGTTCAGAAATGTGAGACTCATAGATCGGTGCCTCTTTTTCTGACTCCGATATGAAGGATAGTGCCTCACTATCTGTGTCGAAATCTGCCGATACATAAAGGGATGGTTCTCTACTACTGGATGCTAGATAGGTAGTTCTAAATGTGTCCGCTTCGAGCCCGAATGGGGTTTCCTCTACATCTGAGGTCGTTGACATATAATCAGAGGTTGCCGTGGCTGGACGAATTTGTTCAAGGCCTTCATCAAGATCGATGAGGCTGACTGTTGAGATCCGACTTGCCTGTCCGGTTGAATTACCAGAGGGCTGGAAATCCGGGCCCACCGAGGTTGGCGCTATGAGAGGGAAGGTCCAGTCTTGGGTTCGGCGCTTATCTATATGTACTTGGTCGCTTGACAATAATCGAGTCGACGCTCTAATAGTTTCAAAGTCTACAAATTGGGACAGCCGGCTCCCGTCTAGAGCAGCGTCAAGATCGATAATGGATTCCCGAACAGTAGGTTGTTCCAAGTCATTACGAAGAGGGAGGTCTGGTGCTGGTAACAACAGATCTTCTCTCCTATAAAAAGCACGGGCGTTGTCTTGGTAGTTTGTGATGGTGTTAGGATCGAATACCTTCGCAAGGGGCGCAATGACCTCTCGGGCGTTTTGCGGGGGCCGACGGCGACGTGGCTGTGGTTTGGATGATCGGGGAGTCCGATTGATGTCCAGACCATATACTTCTGTTACTATCAGAACATCCGGATCGTCCAAGTTGAACTGATTCCCATCATGATCCGCTCCGAAATCCCACTCTTCGTTAGGAGTCTCCCCAGCAGCCTCGCCGGCGTTATAATATCCTTGAGCCCCACCTGCAGAGAAAAGAGACTGTCTTGTGCCGCCGCGGGATTCCCAAAGTTGATAGGCTCTTACAAGCTTCGATAGTGACTCAGTTGGATAGGCGGCTTCGGTATTGAAGATATAGTGATGCTTCTGCACATTCACAACCGTAGGCCGGTGGGTGGGATTGTTCACCATGCAATAAGCGACGAGGTCCTTGAGCCCAGGAGAATATTGGTCGCCCTCGAGGCGGGGACAGTGCTGTTTAAGGTAGGAACCAAACGTATTGGGATTCATGTCACCCATGGTTCTAGCATTCGGCGGCAAACCAGAGGCCATCTCGAAGGCCATGGACCCAAAGGCCCAGATATCGACCTCAATACCGTAGGAGACAGTTGGCTCAAAGAACTCAGGGGCCATCCACTGCAAAGAGCCAGTAACGGTCCTCCGCTTGTCAAATTTGGTCTCCATAAGGGCGGCCACACCAAAGTCGCAAAGCTGGACACCCCCATTCATAGTAAGAAGGACGTTCGCACATTTAATATCTCGGTGAATAATGTCTTGGCGATGCACCCAGGAAAGAGCCTCAGCGACCTCGCGTAGGATGGGGATAATCCACTGCTCTGGCAGGCCTCCTGCTGGTCTCATCAAGGTAGTTACACTACCGCCTGCGCAGTATTCTGTAACCATCCATATCGACTGTCCAATAAGAAAGGTATCAATGATAGTGTTAATGTTCTTCGCACCGTTGCTATTGAGTAGCTTTAAGGTATTTACTTCCTTAAGAATGTCGTTGAAAGCATCGTTGGCGCCCGGGTCGAGGCGATCGGATTCCTCAATATCTATGATCTTGACGGCGACAAGCTGGCCCGTTTCGTCGCTTGATGCCTTGTACACCCTTCCGAAGCTACCCTTGCCGATAAGTTCTCTCGGGGTATAGGGCGGCGGATCTCTGCCAGCACCCTGACACTCCTTAACAATTGATGCGTAGACCCTCCTCGCATCCTCAATCGCCTTCCACTTGGTGGCTGAGAGGTCGGCTGGGGGGGCGTGAAGAGTGGTCATTACGTTGACTGCATATAGTTGATTAATTGTTCAAGAGTGCCTAAGTTATGTCATAATCTTGGAGTGGATGAGGTCCGGAGGAAAGGACGCGCATCTCCCTAGATATTTAGATACATACTTAATCAGTCGGTCGGGTGTGAATGGCCACGCCTCGGACAGCCTATTGGTCGCCACCGCGGCGCGAGCGACAAAGAGGGAGACTGTAGTTCGATCATCTGACCATTCACGGCTTGATAAGCTAACCCTAATCAAGCAATTAAAAAAATATACACGTACAAGAGACCGGTCCTCTAGGGTGTCCGCCAATGCCTTTTCAGAACGAGCCAGGAGAAGCAAGACATACGAGCCTGGAGAAGCAAGGGATACTTACGTGCGTTGTGAGAGGAAAAGGGGGTGCAAACACCTACGTAGTTCAGTGGGGGCATTAGTAGGGCTTAGCACCCGCTATGCTGGTTTCTGGGGCTGCAACAATGGTTCCCTGAGCTATAAAAAAACGGGTCCTGCTCAGTTTAGTGCTCAAGTAAGGGCTCAGGTTCCAGCTAAAAGCGGCGCCGCTTAGAATGCATTCCCATTCCGATTCGGTATGGTAAAATCTATCTCAAGGGTAGCGAGTAGGAAGATAAATATCAGCTCAGAGTGGCTTTTGCGAACAGTAAGCGAGGTAGTGCATTTAAGCACTAGTAAATATGCTTTGGTACAACGATCAAGGCTTTTAGTTGCATTTAACTAATAGGTGAATGGGTACTTACCTAGGTAGGTACTTAGGTACTTAGGTACTTAGGTACTTAGGGTAAGTTTATGATGTCTGAATCTATCGCTTCACCAAAGTTAAAATGACTCATGTTCATCGTAACAACTTATTAGATAGCGAGTAATTTGGATTGATAAGACATAGATTTCGTGATCTTGTATAAAATCAATTGGCTGTCTTAATATTGTATATGATCCCCTCCTAGATCTCTTCTAACAACTTTGGAGTTCTCTCCGGAATTTCTTCTGTGCCATATGATTCACCTGGGTATCCCTTCGAGCCTCATACGTTAGTGCCACTTTCCAGTTTGTATTGTAAGAGTTGGAAATTTATACAAACTAAGTCTTGAAGAAATCAGAGTAAAGAAAATTCACCTCGTCGCCCTGGCCGCTTGTTATTTTCGGCAATCGTCATTCTCACGGCTCATTCTTGTTAATTTGCATTCACAATATAAACTAACTAAATAGTCATTTTGATATCCTCGGCCTTAACTTCAACTCCATATTTAAGAAAGGATATCGGGACTCTACCGAAACAGGAGATTGGCCCCTGGTTGGTCCGCCAGTCCTTTTCGGAACGAGCTTGAATATCTAGCTAAGAATTAGGTAACCTGTAAAGGTAGAAGACAGGTGCTTGAGCGGTGATTCTAGATTCTACAACACTTCTATGTCTTCTGCTACGAACTAGCCTGGCGGAACCAAGGATGCTCGAGAGCCTCCCGCGCAGTGATCCTCTTCGCCGGATCCAAGTTTGTCATCTTCGTAACTAAGTCCCTGAGCTCCGCGTCTACATAATGCCATAATGCAAAAGGCTTTCTCGGCCTCTCGGCATCAAAGTCACCCGCAAGAGCGACGAGGCGGTCGAAAAACGCATCATCCTCTCCAATGTGCTTAAGTAGGCCCCTGAAGCCATCCTCGTCGCCGAAATAAGATATATGTCTCCGAAGAATATGCCGCCAGGCGTCTTTCCCACCCAGCTCTTCGTCGCTCACGCGGAAGATCGTGTCGTTAAGCATCACGTAGATGACTACGACCCCAAAAGAGAACATGTCGGACGGTGTGTTCTGCCGGGCACGTGCCCAAGACTCTGGGCTTCGCCACAGCTCGTTTCCACAAAGACAACCCTTGAGGTTCTTGCCAGGTGGAAGGAGGGCCGAATCCTCTAGGTCTGAGATCTGAACACTTTTGATAGAGAGATCGTTGTCAGTCGTTTCTTCGTAATTAAGAAGGATGTTGTTAGGTTTGATGTCTAGTAAGATGTCAGCTCCCTGATGATTCCTAGGGTTCTGCGATACCGAGGAGCCGTAGTAGGGCTTACCTGTGTGGATGATTCCTCTATCGTGCAGTTCAGCTAGTCCAGTCAGCGCTCATCCCAGGTAAAACAAGTCAAATAAACGGCTCTTGACTTGTTTTGCTTTGATTGATCGCAAAAAGCGCTTATTTGACTTGTTTGATTGAATCTGTTGTTTTAATTGAACAGTTATTTGATTAAATAAATCAAGTAAATTAAATATATTTTTAGGTATATTTTTAGTTAAAGCTAAAATTTTTGTTTGTTTTAATTTTTGTTTATAAGCTGTTTAAATTTTTATATAGCTAATATTATAAACATTAAATAGTTTTTAAAGTGTTTATTTTAATAAACAGCTGTTGTAAAATTATTATAAATTTATATTAACTAAATATTTTTTTATATTTAGTTAATATTGTTAATATAAAAAACATATTAATAATAAACTAACTAAATATAAAAAACTAATTTTAATAAGTTTGTTATTATTATAAAAAGTTATAATTTATTTTCAAGTAATTAATTTTATTAAAAGTTAAATAATAGTTTAATTTATTTTTATAAAAGTTTAAATTATTGTTTAAATTGAAACTATTATAAGCTTTATTTATAAGCTTTTTAAAAATAAGTTTAAAAATAAATAAAATAACAACAGTAATTTTAAATGTAGTATTATTAATATATTAATTTTTTTAATATATTTTAACTTATTAATAAACTTTTTTAGTTTTTATAAAGTTTTTTTTTTAAAAGTTTTTTAACTATATATTTAAATAAAAAATAATAACTATTTAATAAATAGATATTTTTTTAAACAATTGTTTATATTTTTATAGCTTTTTATATATTTATTTAAAATTAATATAAATTTTAGTTATATTAATAATATTTAAAATATATAAATCGATTTAATAATTAATAAAACAGCGTTATTTTTTATAGATATAAAAAGCTATTATAGTTTCAAAGTTTTATTAAATAAAAATAAGTTGTTAATAAAATAAGCAGCAGCTAAATATAAAAAATTATATAAATAGTAATAACTAAAATTGTAAAAATAAAACTTTAAGCTTTTTTTTTTTTTTTTTTTTTTTAATAAAATAAAAATAAACTAAATAAATATATAAATAATTTTTAAACTTTTTAAAAAAAGCTATAATATTAAATAAACTAATTTTATTATTTTTATATTAAAACGTTGTTTAAATAAAAAGATTTAAAATAACATTAATTTTACAATAAATTTTTTAGTTTTTTGTTTTAAATATATATTTTATAAAAATATACTTATTAAAATTGAAATTATTATATAATATTGTATATAACTTAAAAAAAAAGTTTTTAAAAATAATAAAGCTATAAATTATAGTTGAAAAAAAGTTTTAATAAATATTATTATTAATTTTAACTATAAAGTTTTAATAAAAAATATTTATATTATTAATATAAATATTAAATAAATTAAATATATTAAAGTTTATAAAAATAAAGTTATTTTTATTATTTATAAATTTGTTAATATTTTTTTTATAAATTGTTTTATTGATATTATTGCTTTTAATTTTTTTATAAAAAATATTATAGCATTAAAAAGTAGTTTTAATTTATATATTAACTAAATAACTTTTTTTAATTGATATTAAAATAATAAATTTAAAAGATTTATTATTAACTTTGTTAAATATAATAATATAAACAATAATATTAATAATATAGCTTTAATAGTAAATTTTATGTTATTAAATAAAAACTTTGATTTTTTTATTAAATAAATAGTTAAAATTATTAAATTTAAATAAAAGTTTTTATAAAAAAACTGTTAAAGTTTTATTATTTATATTAACATTATTTAAAATAAAAAACTTTAGTTTAAATTATAAATTAAATCGTTTAATTACTTTGTAAATATAAAATTTAATATTTTTGTTAATATATATATTAACAATATATTAAAAGCTTAAAAGCTTTATATAAAGCTTTTAGTTTTAATTAATATAGTAAATAATAATATTAACAATTTTTTTTTTAAAAAATGACTTTTATAAATTAAAAAAAATATAAATTTTAAATTTAATAATAGTTATTTCAGTTGCAATAATTTTAAAAGCTAGCTTAAAAAAGTTTTTAATTTAGCAAATAAAAATATATTAGCTTGTTATTAGAAATAAAACTAACTAAAAGTTTAAAAACTTAATAATAAAATTAAATTTATAATATTAAAATAAATTAAATAATATATTAAATAAAATATATAAATAAATCAATAATTGTTTTTATTAAATAGTTAATTTTATAATATATAAATTAGCTATAGCTTAAAATTATTAAAAAATAATAGTAATAACAAATAATAGTTAAAATTAAAAATTAATATTAATATTATATTTTAAATAAAAGTAATATTTAATTAAATTTATAACTTTTATAGTTAATAATTTAATATATTATTTATTTTTATAATAATAACAAAACTATATTTTTTTTTTTTTAATTAAAGTATTAAAATTGCTAAAAATAATTAGTATAAAATATATGCTATAGTTAAAAATATTTAAACTTATATAAAAAAAAAATTAAATATAAAATATATATTTTTTATTAAAAATTTTGATTTAAAAAAAAATTTGCTAAATTAAATTGTTTAATATATTAAAAGTTAAAACAGTAATTTGTTTATAAATAAATTATTTTATAAAAAATATTTAAAAGTTTTAAACTTTAAAAAAGTTATTATATTATATTTTAACTTATAAATTATTTTATTATTAATTAAATTTTTAACTTTAGTATATATATATAAAAAAGTAATATTTATTTAAAAATAATAATATATTATATTTTAAAAAAATATTATTAAAAGCTATATAATAATATTATTACTAATATATTATTTAATTAAATATAATAAAAAAAATAAAATAAAAATAAATTTATTAAAAAATTAAAGCTAAAAATAAAAATACTTTAAAAAATATATTATTATAAAATATAAAATATATTAATTTTAAATATTTTGTTTTTTTAATAATAACTATAATATTTATAATAATAAAAATAAAAATAAAAAAATAAAAATAATAAAAATAATAAAAAAAAATAAATAATAAAAAATAATAATAAATAATATTAATTAAAACAAGTTAATTAAATTAATAATTTAATAAAAGCTAATAAAATAAATATAAATAAATAGTTAAAAATATATTAGATTTAAATATATTAATTATTTGATATAAATTATAAAAAAAATAATATTGTTGATATAAAAAACAAAAATATAATTATAAAAATAATAAAAAAGTTTAAAATAAAAAATTTTTTTTATTAATTAAAATTAATTTTATAAAAAAATTTATATAAAAATAAATAGTTATTAAGCTAAAAAAAAGCTAAATTTAAAAATAACATTTTTATAGTTTAAATTATAATATATATAGTATTAAAAAAAAAAAAAAAAAAAAAAAAAAGTAAAAAAATATTAAAAAAAGTATTAATTAAAAAAATTAATATATTTTTAGTTATATTACTAAAAAAAAAAACAGTACTATTATAAAAATAATATTATTAAATAATTTTAATTATATTAAATATAAATCTAATAATAATTTAACATTATATATAAAATATATAAAGTTATAAATAGTTACAATATAGTAGCTAATACAAACTATACAGTTACTTTAGCTATATATTGCAATTTTTTCGCTTCTTTTGCTTTTTTTGCAAAACTTACTTACTGCTAAAATTTACTACTTTAAACAGCTTACATATTACTTACTTATATTATTTTATATTAGCTAGATTTTCTGTTTTTTTTTCTTTTTTTTTTTATACTTAAATTTTAATATATAATTAAGTTATTTAATCAATAGCTTTATTTTTTGCAAATACTAACATATAACAATTTAAATATTATTTATACAAAATATAAAAACTGCTTTTAAATATATTTTTATTTTAAAAAAAAAAAACGAATAATTATAAACTTGTAAAACAAATATTAATACAACAATACTATAGTAAAAAACGTAAATAATAAACTTTAAGTTTGCAAAAAAGTTTATTTTAATATAAATAATTTAAAAAAGTTGTTTTTTAAACTTAACAAAGTTTTTTAAAGCAAAACTTGACACAATTTATTAATTAACTTTAACTTTTAAAATATTAAAACTTATATTTATACTACAAGAAATAATAAAAAAAAAAACTTATACAAAACTTTTAATAAAGCAGTTAATAAATTTTATAAATAATATAAAAGATTTAACTTTATAAATAAACAATATATAAACTTTGTAAACAAACTTAAAAAAAACTAACAAAAGTTAATTGCTAGTTTTACTAGTATATATATAAAAAGTAGTAATTTTACGTTTTTTTATTGTAATATTATTAATAAAGCTTAAATAGCTATTTTTTAATTTAATAAGTTAATAAATTATATTAGCTTTAAACAATTATTTAAAAAGCTTAAAGTTTTATAAGCTAAATTTAAGTTTTGCTTATTTACATTTTTTATTACATATTAACAAATGAATAACTTTTATAAACTTTTATAAAAAAATAAAAATTAATTTAATAACTTAATTAAATAGTATAACTTTTTTATTAACAAAAAACAAGTTTTAATAATTATTAACTGATTAAAAATAAAAGTATTAGCTACAAACTTTAACTGTTTTATATTTATTAATTAAACTATATTAAATTGCTTTTTTACTAAGTTAACAAACTTAAAGTTAAAAAAGTTTCGACTTTAAAACTAAGTTAACAAAACTAATTAGCAAATAATAAATTTACTAGCTAAAAGTTGCAAAACTAATACACTATTAAACTAAACTAAAAAAAAAATTTACAAATTAATTAAAATTTCAGTTTTTACTTTTTATAACAACTTTAATAAAAATGATATAAAATTCAAAGTATAATATTGTAACATAAAAAATCGTTTAACAACTAATAAAAATTAATTTATTAATAATACTGCTAAAATAGCAAATATTAAGTTTTATTTAAATAAAAAAATAGCTAAACATTTATAGTTTTATTTAAATAATACATATTTTAAAGCTTTAACTTTATTACATATATTACTTATACATTTATATAAATATTATTACAACATTAATGCTTTTAATAAATTTAAAGCAGAATTTAAAACTTTATATATAAAAAATAGCTTTATTAAATATTTTTTTAACAAATTTGTCAAATTTAAAAATAACTTCGTTTATTTTATAAATAAAACTAAACTAATAAAAAACTAATAAAAAAACAGCTTTAAAAACTACTTTAATATTTATATAACTACTAATATTATTTTTAAATATTTAAAACTAAACAAAACGTTTAAATTTTATACTTAATACTATATATAAATTGTACATATTTTTAATATAAAAAACAAAAAGTGCAATATTTTGTACAAAAACAAAAAAGTAGTAGCTATACTTTAGAACAAAACTTTAACTGTAAACGCAAGCGAAAAACTTTGTAACAATAACTGTTTAAATAAACAGTTTATGCTTTAAATATAAATACAAAAAAAAAAAAAAATATATAAACTATTAATAAAAAAAAAATGTTTTAATTATAAACAAACTAAACATTAATTTTATAAGTGCTTTAAAAAAAAAAACAGCGTTAATAAAAAAGCTTATTTTAACGCTATTATAAACTAATGTTTTTTTAACAACTTAAACAAACAAAAAGTTGAAAAAAATAATATATTAAAACAAAATGTTATATAAACAAAAAATTAACTTTAAAAAAAATAACTTCTTTTTTAAAAAAAGTATTTTTAAAACTTATTAATAAATTAAATATTATAAATAAATACTTAAAAAAAAAGCTTTTTTTATATATTTATACTATAAGTTGTAATAAACTATTATTAATTATTAAAAATACTTTTAAAAATATAAAAGTAAATATATATATATATATAAACGCTATTTTTATTAAACAAATTATAAAATATTTAAACTTACTTTTAATTTAATTTACATTTTAAAATGTAATAAAATATAACAAATAAAATAAACAAAAAATTAATTAAGTTTTAAAAGTTATTATAAAAATAAAAAAACATATATTTTAAAAAACACTTTTATATGTTATTAATATATAAAACAACTTCATTTTAAAAAAGTTATAATTTTAAAAATATAACATTTTGTTTAACTGTTAAAAAAATCAACTGCTATTTCTGTTTGTTTTATTTATTAATTATAATATAAAACATATTATAAATATAAATTAAACTAATATATAGTTATAATACTTTAGTTACAACTAAAACGCTGTATAAAAAAACGTAAATTTAAAAAAAGACAAAAAAAAACACGAGTTTTAAAAAAAAGCAGCTAAAGCTAATAATGCAAAACTTAAAGCTTTTATACAAGTGCTAAAACAAAAAAATTTTAAAAAAAAAAATCTAAAAAAAATAAATTATACTTTTAAAAAAAAACTACTTTTTGTACAAAAAAAAACTTATCAAAAAAAAAAAAAACAACAGCGTATATTAACTAAAAAAATAAACTTTAATATATTAAAAAAATAAAAAGTTAATATTTAAAGCTTATATTATATACAAAAAAATAAAGTTAAATAGTATAAAAAACAACTAAACATTAATATAATTAATATAAATGCTATAGCTTTTTAATTTTTAATAAAATAAAACAAGTTAGTTAAAAAAATTTATATTATTAATATTTACAAAATTAATAAAATTATTGCTAATAAAAAAGTTAAAAACTTTTTTATAAAAAAAAACAACAAATTATAACAAAAAGTTTTAAAAGTTATTTTTAGTAAATATTATAACTTATTTTGAATGTTTAATAAAATAAATTTTAATATGTTATTTTTATATTGTTTACAAATAAATTATTATATTAAATTTATAAACAATAAAAAACTAAAAAACTTAAAATATTTGTTTTTATATAAAATGTTTATAAATAAATTAAAAGCTATAAAAAAGTATTTAATAAATAATTTGCAAAAAAGATTTATTAAATTAAACAATGTTTTATTTGTATTTTTTGTTTTATTTGTAAATAAGCTATATAGCAGATTGTAATTTTGTATTAATTATTAAAAGTTTAATGCTTTTACAAAAAAGAATTGTTATTTATTACTATTGATTAAAAAAACACTGTTTTAAATTTTTAAAGCGAAAATTTTTACAAAAATCGATATAAAACAAACATTTTATTAAATCTATATAAATTTAAACAAAAAAAATTTAATTATTTTTTGTATTTATTATAAAGCTTATTAGTATAAAGTGTTATTTTTTAAATTTATTAATAAACTTTTTATGTTTTAAAGATATATAAACAATACTTTGTTTAATTATTTAAATAATTTTTACAGCGTTTATATAAATAACATTTTTATTTATTTTAATAACTTGATTAAATATAAAAAATATATAAAAAAAGTACTATAACAACTAAAAAATGCTAGTTTATAAGCCGATTTAAAAAAATCAGAATTTTATATAACTAAAACTAAGTTTTTAAGTTATATTATTGGTATAAATAATATATAAATAAACCTTAACAAAGTTAAAATAGTATATAAATAGAAGTTTTTTATTACTGTTAAAAGTGTATAGTTTTTTTTAAGTTTTTGTAACTTTTATTAAAAATTTGTAAAAAATTACAGCAAAGTAGCTAAACTATTAAATTAATTAATAAAAAAAAAAGTTTTTTTTATATAAACTTTTTAATATAAAAAAGCTTTTAAGTTTTTAAAAAAAAGCTTAGTTATATTTTTTACTTTAAACTACTACAACTATAACTTATTTATTAAAGTAAAAACTAATATTTTTAATAAAATAGCTATAAAAGTAATATTTCAACTTTATAAAAAAAAGTAATACTTAGTAGCTTATTACTTCAAAACTTTATATAACGCAGAATTAAACTATAGCATTTATAATAAAAAACTACTAGCAGTAATATTAGTACTAAAAAAATAAAAACTAAAACTAATAAACAATTAATAAAAAAAACTGTTTTTTGTTATTATAAATTATAAAGCGTTAAAATATTTTAGTTAAAAATAATACTTTAATTTAAAGCAAGCTAATTAAACAACGTTTTTTTCAAAATACAACTTTGCGATTATTTACTGCTTAAACAAAAAAAACATTGTTGCAAACGTTTTATTTTGTAAACAAGAAGATTTAGTTACTTAAAAAAATAAAAAAAATATATAACAATATTTAACTATATTTATACTTTTTAATAAAAAATACTTAAAATAAATAACTAATAGCACAACTGTTGCTACTGTTACTATTTAAAACGATTTAAAAAAAAACTTGAAACAATTAGCAAATTATTAACTTATTAATTATATTTTTAAATAAAACTGCATTAACTTTGCTATAAAAATATATTGTTAAAAAAACAAAAAATTAAACAACTTATAAACTTTAAAAAAAAAACTTACTTTTTACTAAAAAAAACTAGTTATATTTAATTATACAAACTTATATATTTAATTAATTTTTAAAATATATAACTATATAATTATAGCTTATTTAAATATAAAAAAAACAAAACAACTAATATATAAACAGTACTAATAGCTTAAGTTGTTTAAAAACTGTTAAACTTATATATTAAATTGTTTAAAATGCTAGCTTGCTAAAGTACTAAAAAACAAAACTTTAAAAAAACTACAACTACTTTTAGTATTAAACTAAATATAAAAACATTTAGTTATAAACTTTAAACAGATGCTAAAAAACTGCAAAAAATACAATAATGTACTAGTTATAGTAAATCGATTAAATAAAAAAGCATAAATAGTACTTTATACAACAGAAGCAACAGTAAAAAACGCTACAAAAATATACTACAAAAGCTTTTTTTAAATATTTGGCGTACTTATAATTGTAACTATTAATAAAAAACTTCAATTTATTTCAGTTTTTATAAACAAATTAAATAAGTTAATAAAAGTTACTTATACTTTTATGTTGTTAAACTATTATAAAACAATAAGTTAAACAGAAATTATAAATGAATATTTAAACTAAAAGTTACAGCTTTATATAAGTTACTTTTAAAATAACTAGTTAAATCAAATTTCTGCTATAAACTATGTTTAAACATTTATATTATACAAATTAACAAAGTTATTTTTTTATAAAGTAAAAATGAGCTTTTTTATGCTTTTTTACTTTGATTAAAATTGTTGAATTATTATTAAAAAGTTAAAAAAAATAACTACACAAAAACGATATATTTGAAAATAAAAACAAAAAAAAGCTTAAACTATAGCAGATTATGTTGCAACTACAAAAATAAACATATAAAAAGCTCAAAAAAAAATAGTTTATTAAATAAACAAAAAGTAAAAAAAACTTAACTTTAATATAAACAACTATATATTTATTTTAAAAAAACAGCAGTTGTAAATTATAAACAAACTTTTTAATAAACTAAACTTTTTAATAACTTAATAACTTTTTAAAATTTTAACACGTAAAAAAAATATATATATATTAAAAGTTCTGAGTTTTTAAAAAACAACTAATAAATATTATATAAACAAATTATAAAAATATTTTAATAACTTTTTACTTAAATAAAAGTTAAAAAGTTCTGCTAAAAAATCGATCGAATTAAAAAAAAAAAAAAAGTTTATTGTTAAAAAAATCTAAACTTTACAGTTATATTATAAAAAGCTTTAATACTAAATTATATAACGAAGCTAAAACGTTGATAATAAATAGTATTTAGTTAAAAACTTTAAAAATAATGTGTTACTTTTATACTAATTTTACTAAAATTACTTAAATATAGCAAAATTTTTAATACATTTGAAAAAATAGCTACAAATAAAAACAAAAAACAAGTTTATAAAGTTTTACTTTAATAATAATAAAACTATTAAAAAAAGCGTTAAATAACTATATAAAAAAAAAAACGCATAAAGTTCAACTTATATAAAATAAATTTTAACGAACTGTTATTTAATAACTAAGTGTAAAAAAACTTATAAAGTAACGCAATAAATAAAAAACTTGAAACAAAGCTTATAAATAAATACTCAAAATAATTTCTTTTTTTATTAAAAAGTACTTAGTTTAATTACTGTTTATACAAAAAGCTCATTTTTTTTTTTTAAAAGAGGTAGTTACAGTATAATAGCTAGTGCAAACTGTACAGTTACTTTAGTTATATACTGCAATTTTTTCGCTTTTTCTGCTTTTTTTGCAAGACTTATTTACTGCTAAAGTTTACTGCTTTAAGCAGCTTATACACTACTTACTTATATTATTCTATACTAGCTAAATTTTCTGTTTTTTTTTTTTTTTTTTTTTATACTTAGATTTTAATACACAATTAAATCATTCAATTAGTAGCTCTATTTTCTGCAAATACTAACATATAACATAAATAGTTAAAAATTAAAAATAAAAAATAATTTATAATAAAAAAAGAAGTAATTAATTTAAAAAGCTATAATTAAATTAATACTAGTTAAATAAATAAATAAATAAATAAACTTAATAAATAAAAAAAGATTTTTATTAATTAATTAATATAAATTTTAAAACAAACTACTATTTAAATAAAAAAATATTATACTTTTTAAATAGTTTTTTTTTTATTAAAAAGCAATAAAAAAAAATCAAAAAAAAAAGAAATTATTTACAAATAACTAGCAAATATAGATAAAACAAGAAATCTTTGATTTGCTTAGCAATTAATTCAAATGCGTTTGTTTTGCTTTGATTGGTTAAATTATCTGTCAAGCAGTCAAAGTATTGTTTTATCTGGGATGAGCGCTGAGTCCAGTGAGAGCGCTTCTGAGGACGCTTCTCTTAGTCTCCTTTGATAAGGGCTTCTGGCTAATTTGAAGGAGGTCGGCAGCCAGAAAGTGATAGACGAATAGTTCGAAGTCTGGGATGGTGTCGATCACTGTCCGCAAATTGGGACAGGAAGCTAAAGGTTTTTGGAGACATTGCTGGTACTCGAATTCGCCAGGTATCATGTTTTTAACGATGAAGTTTCCTCCCTCGCCACTTGGCATAAAACATTTAGCTTGGAGTCCGAGACATTGCTTGGAGATGGTCATGCACACACCTCGCCCGGTAAACACATAATATCGGATCTCGTCGCTCAGAAAGAACTTCTTGAATATTGTATGTTCGCCCTGAATGGCCGCGAAGAGCTACTCCTATTGAAAAAGGCTCGGGTTTTGTTTGTGGCGAAGACGACATTGTCCGGTGACATTGGTGGTAGCATTGTTTGATATGGAAGGGTCGGATGACGAATCGAAAATTTAATTTGTCCCTTGTATGGGGTAAAAGGATTGACAGAGATTTATGAAGATTGGATGCTCGTCCTGGACCTAGCAGCATGGTGGAATGGTTCTAGTACGAACTATTATCCGAGCTCAGAAATTTGGTGTTGGAATTCCGTTCCCAAGCCTCCGCCTCCGCTCCAACAGGTCGGGTTGATCAGATAATCCAGAAAGTGGGTGGCAGAGTCAATCTAATCAAATCTAGCATTCTGTGCAATATATTTAGAATCTGTATCTTTAACAATAGATTCGTTTGGTCCCGTTCCGTATGAGGCACAGGTTACTATTCTCTACTGGCATAGACATTCTGAAACGCGCGTATGGTAATATGCACTTAGCCGGTACGTATGCATATATTTAACTAATAGCCCCTGTTGCCTGTATCATTGATATACAGTCTTCTCCATCTGCCCTGGTAGGCAATTCTACTGATTCTCACGCCAAAGCGAGTTGTGAGGAACAAGAGCTTGCACATATCCTATTATGGAATAAGACGCATGATCATTGGGCTCATTCTTTTAGATACTCCTTTACCTGCTCATACCACATCGGTGACTGCTTGTATTCCACCATTCCAGGAGCATTGCCTCGCCCGAGGCCATCTATCGCTCGAACTAGCTCGGGGCCATAGCCAGCGGCCTTGATTGTTTCAATAGGGTAGATATAAGTCCGCAATGAGAAGACGATGGCTCCTGAATGCTGAAGCCGGCGGAGAGTCTGACGCTCACTTCGCACATACAACTATGCATATGAGTATGATTTCTTGAAATAGGAGCTGATGGTGGGAACTCTACCTTTGAGCTGTCGACATTCCCCTTCGCTTCTGACGCGTTGGCAAACGGGACGTGGCCTTCAGGCACGAACATTCGATCGTCATCGGTAATTGCCCACTGGTAATAGTAGTTGTTAAAAAGAGCATCAATTCGGTAGCAAGTTTACTAACGTTCGACCGCTTGACAATCTTGCCAACTTCAAGGTTATCAAACCATTGATCCACCCGCTTTGCTAGCCGGTTTTTATAACCAGGTACTAAACCATGGATGTCTCTCAATTTCTTGTGGAGTCTATCTCTGGTAGAGGACCCATTGGCGAAGCAGTTCACGAAAGCAGAGAGCATGTACCCGTCACCATCAGGCGAAGGAAGCATGAAGAGCAGATCTTCATCTACCATGGATCCTATATTCCCTAGCGCTTCCACCATCGACTCTGGGGGCTCTAAAGGATAGACCACACCATCTGCCAGGTTACGAATGCTCTTAGGTATACCGACCTCCTTTATAAGTTGGAACATAGTGGGATATCGACTCGGAAGATAGGTTGAAGTGAGCCAGGAGTAGATCTCTCGTACAGCCGCATGAGCGTCGGGTTTAGCTCCAAGGACTGAGTCCGGGAAGCGTTCAATCAGTTCCTTTCGCTGTGTGATTTTGTCTAGAAATGTATCGTCCATTAATATGAGCTCAGAAGTGGATATTTCTTCCATTCCTGAATGCTTATCAGTCCTAGCAAAGTAAGTAATACCTGGCCTCTTCGAAAGTCTTACCCAGAGCCAGAGTATATGGCGTCCTATATGGGTGGAGCACTTCAGGGATTGTCCTTTGCCACTGAAAGGTAGGCATTGGCTCTATATCCATGTACAGATCATCCTTCGAGATAGGATTTCCAGCTTCGAAGACGGGTATTTGCCACTGCCAAATAACTTAGTCTTGGACACCAAGTTGATATTGTGGGGTGAAGCCCGCCTGATCTCATAGAAAGGCGACATACTTGCACGATAGTGTAGAGAAACTTCCACATGCCCTGAAAAAGAAATACCAAAACTGTCGAAACCTGGTTTAGAATAGCCATTTTTTTGCTTGCATTGATAATCGGTAAGTAGAGAAAGATACTCTGCAATGATTGCACTATACTTATAAATATTGATGCACAGCATTTTTCACTGGCCGCAAAACCCCGCTCTGCCCGGGTCAGAATGACAGGATGAGATAGTATTGCCAACTGACTTATCCTACGAAGTTGTTACACAGCAGATATCATGTTACGAGAACGAGACGTGGAGGAGGCTGAGTAGCGCTTGTAGCCAATATGTGCCTCTATTCATACCCAGGCCCTTCGGGCCACAAGCGACTTATTGGAGGGAGCGGGTCACAAGGCTATAAGAGGTCTCAGAATGTCTTAGGGGGCGGGGGCGATAGGGCGCATAATCCCTACCTCAGAATGTGACCAAGAGAATTGAGACCTACTCCAATTCTTTTAAAAACAAAGCACAAATTGAAGCGAATCGGAGGTTGAGAATTATTTATAAACATAATTGCTTTGGAATATTTTTTCCTAAAATAAAAGTATTCATAAGGGTTGGCATGTGGTGTGGTTATACCAGTGTTATACGGTTGTTAGGCACTCAGGGCGCATTCGGTTTGCTCACAATAAAAATAATTAAAACAAACTAACTTAAAAAGGCAAATTTTAATTAGTTGTAACTGTAGTAGCTTGTGCGCGTATGGGCATGGCAAATAACAAGCAGGCTAGACCTTGTGTGAGATGGTTGCCGGAAACTGTACTACGGATAGTGAAAAAAAAAAAAAAAAAAAAAAAAAAAAAAAATCAAAAAAACACTCTACGAACAACCTAGGCCCTTATTCCTCTTCACGATTATTCCCTCTAAGCCGAAACTATGGAAAAATGGCTGAAAGAATCTAAAGCGGTAGGCTTGAATGACCTGGAGCTTGCCGATCTCCCAATCACCGGGCGTGGTGTCAGAACACTACGCCGTTTCAAAGAAGGAGAGAAGATTCTCACCATTCCAAATGCAAATCTCTGGACGGTCAAACACGCATATGCTGATGGTCTCCTTGGACCAGCCCTGAGCTCTACAGAGCCGCCCTTGTCGGTTGACGACACACTAGCTATATATATTCTCTTTGTCCGATCTCGTGAGTCGGGGTACGATGGCTTGCGAAGCCACGTGGCGACGCTACCTACGAGCTACTCTTCAAGCATCTTCTTTACGGAGGACGAGTTGAAAATTTGCGCTGGAACTTCGCTATACACTATTACGAAGGAGCTGGAGCGATCCATCAAGGATGATTATACGGCGTTACTTGGGCGTCTTCTTGTGCAGCATCGAGATCTCTTCCCACTCGACAAATTCACTATCGAAGATGTAGGTGTTTTAAACGTCTAATATGTATTACAAAATAACTACTAATACTTCCTTCTCCCCTTTCTAGTACAAGTGGGCTCTCTGTACTGTCTGGAGCCGTGCAATGGATTTTACGCTGCCTGATGGAAATTCGATTCGACTTTTGGCGCCCTTCGCAGATATGTTAAACCACTCGGCCGAGATTAAGCAATGTCATGCATACGATCCCAAGTCTAGAGATCTCTCTATACTTGCAGGGAAAGACTACGAAGCCGGAGATCAGGTATGCTTGTCTTATTATCTGATGATAATAAGTATCGCTTCGCTCACATGGTGATTGATTATTCTCTTAGGCTTTTATCTCTTATGGACCTGTTCCGAATAATCGCCTTTTACGTCTCTACGGCTTTGTCATACCCGATAATCCTAACGATAACTATTCCCTCGTTCTTACAACGGACCCTACTGCGTCACTTTTCAAGCAAAAGGTTAAGCTTTGGGTATCGGCTGGCCTCGATCCGACCTCTACCATCTCCCTCACTCTCACCGACCCGCTACCGAAAGATGTCCTTAAATACCTCCGCATTCAGCGATCAAAAGAATCGGATTTCCCTATCATAGTGCTTCAACAAATCGAAGCTACAGATGACAAAATTAGGGATTCGAACGAAGTCGAACTCCTGCGGTTTTTGGTAGAATCGTTCACCGGTCTTCTAGACAAGTTCGGAACTCAACTGGAAAAGCTTGAGGAACAACTCGCGGCGGGCATATATCATTCGGGAGGGAACGCATGGGCTGCGGCCCACGTTAGCTTGGGCGAACAGCGGGTGTTGAGATTGGCGAGAAAGAAAGCGGAGGATTTGTTAGCTGTGGTGGAGAGCGGAAGTCATAATGGAAGGGATGCATTATCGACACCGGCCCGATGCGTAAGTTGCGGAAAGGTTCCTGCGCAATTGATGTGGTGCGGGAGGTGCAAAGCAGTTTCGTATTGCGGGAGGAAGTGCCAAGTCGCTCATCACAAAGAGCACAAGGCAATATGCCGAACTATAGCTTCTAGCCTAGAAGTTCTAGGAGTGGTTCATTCGGATCAATCGAACGGACGGGCAGGGGCAGAATCGCAGCCGAACACGCAACAGGCACTGCAACAGAGTCACTCTACCGACGAGAATGAATGTAGTTCCCCGCATTAAACAAGAACCTCTGGTTCTCCGCCTCTGGCTTCTCCAAGGCCATGATGTGAGTAGTGTCTAATTCTCTCAAATCAATGAAGAGACAATAGCTCGTTGGGGAACAAGGGGTAGGAGGGCCACGTTGAGCAAAAACATATATGTGTCCAGTACATCGTTTTAAGGTAGTCATGAAACCTAGAAAGAGTCATACCCCAGGGGGCGATCATTCGACCAATGTTTCAGCTGGACAAATGGTAAAAATTGGAAGAAAAATTGTAGTTCTCATTTATGTTTCCTTTGCCAATCATAACCGAGTTTATAGCTATATGATAAATAGGAGAGAGGAATAATATTCAGAACACCCGAAGTACTTTATACCAAAACCGTTACAAACTGTAGTATAACCTAGACTTCCATTCGGTAGAGTGCTTGTATTTTAAAAACAAAATAAAAAAAGGGAGCATAAGGACGTAATAGAAAGGTGAGACTAGAAAGTTCCCCAGAACCCCATTTCCACCTCCAAGTATAAATTGCGCTGTTCAATGAAACCACGAGAAATCGTGTGAATTTTACAGTTAGATATCTGTGATATTGGGTTTAGATAGAACCAAATATGCACAATGCGATCTATTAGACGAAATAACCCCCAACCAAAAAAAAAAAAAAAAAAAAAAAAAAAAAAGTATAAAAACAATAATTGTGTTTTAAATAAAAAATTTAAATTAGGCGTTATTTTTTAGTGGTTGAAAGTTTTATTTTTTAAGGGGTACTTTTTATTTTAAGAGGTTTTATTTATGCTTTCGTTTTTAATAAAGAAGAAATGACTAAATGAAATAAAAAGTTATTTAGTATTATAAAAAATTCTTAGCAGAATTTTATAGCTAAAATAAATAATTTTGCTTTTTTATTTAGAAATAATAAATCATTTAGTTGCTAAAAAAATTTTAATATAATTTTTTAACTTAAATAAAAAATTCTTTTTGCTTATTTAAATATAGTTTATTTAATTCAGCTTTTATTATATATATATAGTTATAATTAATTAAACTAGTTACTTTTATATATAAACTATATTAATATATATTTATAGTTTAAACTATTTATTAATTGT
Organism: Hypoxylon argillaceum; assembly: GCA_022495175.1. Lineage (NCBI taxonomy): Eukaryota > Fungi > Ascomycota > Sordariomycetes > Xylariales > Hypoxylaceae > Hypoxylon > Hypoxylon argillaceum. The sequence goes on along the minus strand of MU378261.1, from coordinate 4,853 downwards.
TTTAATTTATATTTATTTTATATAAAAATTAAAACAGTAGCTAAAAATTAGCAGCTTTTATTAAACAATATATAAAATTTAATAATTAATTAAAATTAAATAAATATAGCAGTAGTAGTAATAGCTATAATTATTTACAATTAATATAATAAATAAATAAAGCAATTATAGTTGTAATTAATTATATAGCTATTATAATAAATAAAATAAATAATTAAGCTATATATATTTTTATATAAACTATTTTAGTTATAACTATTTATATTATTGTTTATTTATATTATTATTTATATTATTTACTTATATTATTATTTATATTATTATTGCTACAACTTTTATTTATTAATAATACTGTTATATTTTGTAATTATTATTAATTTTTTATTATTTTTAAATTTATTATATTTTAAACTATTAATTAGCTATTTTTTAATTAAAAATATTAACTTTAAAATTATTTTTACGCTTTTAATAAATTTTACGTTTTTATTTTTAATAAAAGCTTTATTGTTTATTATTACATTTAGTTAATATTATTAACAAATATATTTATTTTTTTATTAATACTTTTTTAACAAAAAATAAATAAATTTAAAATTAATATAACAAAATTAAAACTTATAAAATTTATTAATATAATAAATTAATTAACTTTAAACTTAAAATTATTAATATTTTAGTTAAACAATTTTAATATTTTAAATTTATATAAAAAATATTAAATAATACTAATAATAAATAATTATATAATAATAAAAAGTTAATATAATAAAATATATTTATTTTAAATTATTGTTATAAACTAATTAGTATATAAATTATTTAAACAAATTAATTGTAATAAATTTTAAATTTTAATCGATTTTAATATTAATAAATTTAATAAAAAAAAAGTCGACAATAAAAACATATATTTTTTTAAAGTTAAATAAAATATAACAATTAAATTATATTATTTTTATTAATATATTTAAAACTAAATTAAATAAAATAATTATATTTTTAAATATATAAATATAGCTTTATTAATTTATTTTTTTAAATATATTTTAAATATATATTAACTTTTTTTTAAATTTTTTAAACTACTATATATAATAAAGCTTATTTAAAAAAACAGTATTAATTTAAAAAACAAAATATTAAATAATAACATTTAAAAAATTACTATATAAAAACATTATTTAAAACTATATAAATTTAAACTTTAATATTTTAAATTGTTTATTATAATATATTTTTAACAAAAAAATATTAAATAATAATATTTAAAAAATTACTATATAAAAATATTATTTAAAATGATATAAATTTAAACTTTAATATTTTAAATTGTTTATTATAACATATTTTTAACAAAAAAATGCTAAATAATAATATTTAAAAAATTATTATATAAAAACATTATTTAAAACGATATAAATTTAAATTTTAATATTTTAAATTATTTATTATAATATATTTTTAATAAAAAAATACTAAATAATAATATTTAAAAAACTATTATATAAAAATATTATTTAAAACAATATAAGTTTAAATTTTAATATTTTAAAAATATTTAAATTATAAATTTTAACTATATTATTAAAGTTTATAAAAAATATTATATTATTATTTAATTAAATAAAATAAATATAAAATATTATAATTTATAAAAAAATATTAATATTTTTATTATAAAAGCTAAAATGTTTATAATTAATATTAATATTATTAATATTGTAAATAATATTTTAATTAAATAGCTTTAATATTTTAAATTTATATAAAAAATATTAAATAATATTAATAACAAATAATTATATAATATTATACAAAGTTTACAAAAAAAGTAAAGCTTTAAGCAAATAAAGCTATATTATATAAAAAATCTACAGATAAAAAGAAAAAAAAGAAAGTTAGAAATTTTTTTGCAAAAAAATTGTTTATATATATATACAAAATAGTTTAAAGTAGTAATAAATAGGTTATTTATTTAACTATATAATAAAGCTATTTATTTATTTAAGCGATTAATAGTTTTAATATTAACTAATTTGTAACTACTTTTTTTTTAAAAAAAATAGCTTGTTTATAAATTATAAGATTTAAATATATAAACTTTAACTGAATATTTTTTAATAAAAGAAAAAATTGTTTTAAATATTTATTATATTATTAATTATTAAGCTTTTTTTTTATTAAATTATAATATAGCTTTTTTATATACAATATTGTTAAGTTTTAATAATAATATATTTTAAACGTATTTTTTACGTGTTTTTTTTTTTTTTATATAGCTAATAAGTTGTTATTAATATAAAAACTTTTAATAATATCGTTTTATATTATTTATAGCTATTAGTTCAATTTTAAAAAAAGTTCTGTTATATTTAAATTATTATTATAAAAATTTTTTAATAACATAAAGCTATTTTTAAAATTTTTAATATAATATTATTTATTATTAATGTTTTATTTTTTTTAATCGATTTAATACTATAATTTTTAATAATATAGTTATATTATATATATTTTTTTTATTTTAAATTTTTTTTTGCTTTTAAATTTAAATATTTTATTTTTAAAATTATTAGCTTTTTAGTTTATTAATAAATTATTAAAATACTTTTATAAACAGTTAATATAATATTAATTTATTATTTGTTATAATAATAAAACTTATAATATAAACATATTATTATTTTTTTTTAATATTTTATATATTTATTATATTATAAAATAATTAAACTTATTTAAAAATTTATTAATAATTTAAAACTGTTATTTTTTTAATATAAATATACAATTATTTATATCGAAATTAAAGTTTTAATGCTTTTTATTAATTTATTTAATTATATAGTTTTAAATATATTTTAAACTTTTTTTAATAAAATTAACAAATTATATAATTTTTTATATTTTATTTTATATGTTTATTTATAATGTTTTTTTAGCTATTAGTAAATTTTTTAGTTTTTTTTTAACTATATAGTTTTTTTAATTAAAATAAAACAATATAAAAAACTTTATTTCAATTTTATAAAATAATAGTTTTATTAACTTATAAAATAATAAAACTTGTATATAATTTATTGTAAAAATTTATTTAAACTAGTTGTTTTAATAATAATTAATATAAAATTAAAATTATTAATTTAAATATTTATTTATAATTTTAATTTGTTTTATAGTTTTATAATAACTTATAAATATTAAAATATATTTAATTTTTATAATTTTATATAGTTTATTTATAAATATAAATATAAATTAAAGTTTTTTATTAAATGTTATTATAACTAATATTTTAAAAACTTTAAAAAAACTTTTATAATATATTTATATAATATTTTTTATAATTATTTTTATAATATAAAGTATAATTTATGCTTTTTTTTTTAACTAGTTTATTATAATTAATATATTATTAAAACTATATTTATTTTTAAATATTTATTTAAAATTAATAACTAAATATTTTTATATATAATTTAAAATAAAAAATAATATAAATTTATTAAACATTTTGTTATATAAAATTTTTATAAAACGACATTTTATATAATTAAAAATATATATATTATAATTGTTTTTAAAATTAAATTATTAATAACATTTTATAAAAAGTTTATATGTTTTTTTTTTTTTAAATATATTATAAATATTTTATTATATACTTTTTAAATAAATTAAATATAAAAATATAAAAAATTAAAAATTATAAACTTTTTATTAAAAATAATTAAACTATTAATTATTTATTAAAAATTGTTTTTATTAAATATAGTTTTTTTGCAATATATTTTTATATTTAAGTTTTTTTTATTTTTTTTAAATACTTTTATAATTAATTAAAAATTTAACAAAACTTTTATATTTTTTTATAATTTTATAATAAATAGTTTAATTTAATTAACTATTTATATAAATATATTATATATTAAACTATTTACTAATTAAAAAATTGTTAAATATTTTTATATTTTTTTTTTTTTTTTTTATATAACAAAGTTTTTATATTTTTTTGTTAATATATTAATTAATATATTTTTTTTTTTAAAATAATATATAATATAAAAGTTATATTTTATAAATAGTTTAATTTATTTTATTTGTTATAAATTTAAATATTACTTTTAAAAAAAATATTTTAAAATTTAATAGTTAATTATTATTAAAAATAGCTTAAATTGTTTATTAATTAATTTAAGTTATTATTTTTTAAAAGCTAATAATATTGCAAATATTTTTTTATTAAAAATTTTATAATTTAATTTAACATTTTATAAAATTTTTAAATAATAAATAATTAAGTATTAATTGTTGTTATATTTTTAAAATAATATATTAATTATTATATTATTAAAAATATTTGTTTTAATTTTTATAAATAAGTTATATTTATAATATTATAATATTAAATAAAACATTAATGTTTTTTTTAATTGTATAAAAATTTAATTATATTTTTTAGTTTATAAAAAAGTTACGTTTTTTTTAATTAGTTGTATTATAAAAATAACAATTTTATTATATTTTTTAACAAACTTTTTATAAAAATTGCAAAATTTTAAAAAAAATTGCACTTTTTTTATAATAATAAAAGTTTTTCAATTTTTTACTATATTTATTTTAACTAAATTAATTTAAATATTATTTATATTAATAATATATTTTAAAAATTTAGTTTTTATAATATAAAATTTAAACTTTTTTAAATTTATTTAAAATTTTATAATATATAGTTGTTATAACATTAATTATATATACTTTTTATAATTTTTTATATTGTTTAAATAAATAAAAATATTGTTTATATATATATTATAAAAATTGTTTAAATAATTAAACAATATATTATTAAT